>JAQIXA010000019.1:0-98891 GCA_034699045.1 Nanhermannia cf. coronata Gr-Ori-00579 | reverse complement strand
TGTCGGTATTGGAAGATCCTTTGTAAAAGTGAAATATTTAGACACTCTAATAAAATCAGAAACATAAACATAAACATTACAATACAAAGTAGGTACCCTACTACAATGACTAAAGATAAGTACCCTACCTATGTATATAAGGAATAATGGTAGTACAATACAAACATTAATATCATATTATGGTATGTACAAACATAGGCCATAGGTATAAGTTTTACTGATTATTTTCGTATGACATTTAATATGTTTAGAGTTTTAATTATTCAAACAAAAAAATTTCAATTAAAATTTCAAAATAAAATTTTAAAGCTGCTAAAAATACAATCACAAATTATTTTAGTTATCTATCTAACAATTAAAATAAAGTGACTACAAGATTGTATTTTTTAAGGATTTGTTTGGACAATTTTTTATATCCGGTAGTACCCTACCTACTGATAATTGTAAACATTAAATAACTTTTATTAAATAAATATTACTATTGATAAAAGATTTTATTTCTAAAAATAAAATATGCATTTATTTTGTGAAGGTATAACGATTTCAAAGCTCAAGATAAGAAAATACCGTATAAAAAAGGGTTCAGATTTAAAGTATTGTCCATTTAGTGTAGTATCATATATGGAAATGAGATTAAATAAAAATAGTTTTAGGGATACATTAGATGTAAATATAACTCTTTATAAATATAATATGGTACAGTAGCTGTATGGATAAGTTTTGTTTAGGTAAAGTAAAGACAAGTAGGGGACTGATAGAGCACGTTCAAGGGGCCTTTACTTACTATATCCTACTACATACTTATTATACCTATTTCTAAACTAATTCTAATTTCTAATGGGTCAGGTAAGGTAGGGGAAAGAGAAGAAATTACAAAAGTGAGTCTTTATTCAAATAAAACTGGTTTGGTCAAAGAAGGATCAGATTCTTTTTATTTTTGCATTTTTCGATCTTTTCTTTTCCCTTTCAATTGAATGTCTGTGAGTTTGTATTTGAATACTTGCACAGGGGACCGAAAAAGAGAGACCAACTCAAATTCAACTCACTGACCAAATGCATAATACCCTAACCTATTTACCTATCTACGTATCTTTTACCTCAGTTATACTAACATAGTAATAGTATCAGTATGAGTATGAGTAAAAACGAAATAAAAAGGGTTGTTTGAATGAAAGTAATAGTGAAAAGAGAACTCAAAAAAACCAGTCTGGTCAGTTGGGGAGAATAAAATTGCATTTTTAAATTAAATTTTTCTTTGAATAAATAAAATGAATTTTTCTAAAAATCTCGTTTTATAAAAGAGAAGAAACCGGAATTGTCCCCTTCTCGCTGCTTCCGTGATCCTTTCACTTTCCAATGGATTTTATTTTTTATCAAAAATTCTATTACCTTATACCATGTATTATAAATAGTATCTAAAGTAATACTACATGGTCCGAAGGGTCTTGCCCTTAATGCATCATTTTTATTTGTATTGAGGAATTTTTTCATAAAACTGGTTTTCGATGAAACAAAAAGAAACGGAGAAACGAATATACTCGTACATGTATGGACAAAAGTAAGTTGCAGATACTTATGCAGATATGTACTTACTGATATTTGTGATGTGTCAGGGGTTTGTAAGAAGATACGTTGAACGTTGGCTTGTAAGGGACGCTTTGATTTCTGCTCCTTATATATCCAGACCCTTAGCCTTTATTACTTAAGCATTACTTAGTCCAATGTCCACCAAGTCCATGCCATAACCATACCAATACTATTTGGTATTGGATTGCTTTTCATTTTCATTCTGTGTCACTCAAGGGACCAGACCAGTCTCACCAATAATAACCAGATACACTGACCGACCGACCAGTTTCCCCCTTTTTCTCATTTTTTCGAACAAAATACTCGTTTTTCCAGTTTCGTCCAAAAAAAAGTAGAGCCGGACTCGCCCTTAATAATACCTTGAATACCCTCGGACAACATAATAGTGTGTGTGACCAACAGCCCTTCAATTTAAGTAACAAAAACCCCTTTTCTTTAGAATTTTTTCGCATTTTTTGAGTTTCGCATTTTTCTACCAAATCAAAACTAGGCTGTATAGAACAAGGTCAGTGCCCAGCTTTTTTTAATTTTATTTTTAATTTTCTAATAAGAAATTTTTATTTTTACTTTGTCTATTGATACCCAAAGCTTACATTTATATTCGTTTTTGGGCACTATATACCAGTTATCTAAAGTCATTCATTCATTCTTAAACATATAGCAGTAAGTTATCAATGATAATTGCTAATCTATTCCTAATATTTTATGTTCTAGCCTATAAGTTTAGGCTTTAAAATACAGAATATCTACATAAATTTGATATTATTTCTACACTAATTTTTAATCATGACGAATTTAAGAAAATTCGTCGTGTGCTAAAGATAAGTAATGTATAAGTATTATATGTAGTTACAAAGTACTTGGTAAAAAAATACAATAAAATTTGATGAAGAGGTTTAGGAAATAAGATTTTAAACCTTCAAGTTCAGAAAATTTAATTTGTGAACATCTTTAATTATTTATTAGGTAGGGTATCTTGAATAAAAGTGCGATATCACTATCAAATTCATCATTAGTAAGGTACTCACATAATATTTAGGCATATCATAATATAACGGAAATTTGAAAAAAGTTAGAGAAACATTTCATTTGGTAAATATTTATTACTCTGAAGTCTTGAGATTAGTGTGGCTATTAATGCTGTGCTATGCTGTACTGTACCATACCATAAGCATATTCTATCTTATGGAATTTGTTATCTAACATGTTATGGATACATGTTATCTAAATAAATGAGTAAGAAAATATGGTCATTAAGAGTTTAGTTTTAATTTCACACTATTTTATCTTAAATTATAAAATCTTGTGTGCAAAGTATAAAGTAGGGTACTTACTATAGAATTATAGATTTTCTTTTAGCATATGTATCTTAGTGAATTGTATGAGTATCTAGAGATAAGAAAATATTTGATACTTTTAAGTGTGGATATCTGCAATTTACACTTTTAATTGCCAAAATTTTGTATTTATTTATCTCGGATATCCGTCTTGGTTTCATCTACGGAGTACTAGAGCCTTATATAATAGATTTAGATTACCAAATATCTCCTACCTACTGATATTTTATAGAATATCATATCATGCAGTGGATGAGATAAATGATTTTATAAAACTATTTTAAGTGACTAAAAATTCTCATGCTAATGAATAGATAAATTTCATGATAAATTCATGAAATTTGGAATCATAAAATTAAAATTTTAATAACTCATTTATTTTACCTATTATTAATATTATCGATAGAATATATACTTACTCAAAGTCAGTAAACAGTTCATATTATATCATATATAGTTGTCAAATGTAGGCTGTAAAGTGTAAAGTTTGTTCCTTAAGAACCAATTGAGTTCGGAAGTTGGCAGGACTTGAATGATGAGATTGAGGGGATTAAACTTGCATGAATTTTATCGTTAAATAGTACTAGTACTAGTAGAAATAAAATAAATAACCAAGTTTTTTCCCCGGCATCATGATCGTCATATAAGACATACAAGTTCTCGTTTGAGTCGAAAAAGAAATAAAGAGAGAAAGAATGAAAGAAAGAAATAGAGAAGAAATGAACAAAGTCAATAATATGCATTAGGCTCTGGATGCGAGGAGGCGAGGCGAGGACTTTTAATTACGAATTTTAATTAGGAAGAAAGTTGAAAGTTTTTCTATCGAGAATTCGAGAAGGGCTTCAGCTTCAGCTTGCTTGGGGGGAAATACGTTGTAAATGTAAAAAATATAAAAAGCTGAGAGGCTTCGAGTCTAGATTCTAGATCACTCGAAAATTATAAAAAGAGAATTTAAAAGTGTGCGTATATTGGAGTATTAACTACATAGAATGTATATACGTATATCACATATATGTATGTATGAACTTTTATTATTACAAACTGCTAACCTTGCTTGAGTATATATCTATTTCTACATACTAGAGTACCTATAGTTGATAGTAGTGAGTAGTAGTATTACTTAAGTTTGGTTCTGAAGTTTGAAAGGAAAGTCTTGGATTGAGTGAGTGAGTGAATATAAAGTATTCCAGGATGGGATATGTAAATGTAAATGTAAGAATATATTTAACGTATGTATGTATGTATGATGTAGGAGTCATATAGTATGAAAGAAATAGAAAAGTTGGGGGAAAGAACAGCCATATTTTTTCATGTCTGAATTGAGAAAAACTCCACCCAAAAATTGATCGAAATGCTGGACCAATGATGTAACATCTGCTCAGACCGAAAAAAAGAATCGATATCTACCCTCGCCATTTTATTTTATTTTTTTATTTTTTCCAAGCCTTTTTGTGCGAGAATTTCTTTCTTTCTTTCTTCCCATCTCATCTCAATGCATTTTATTTCATTCCATTTAAATTCTATTCTGGGTACTTTATTTTCTGAATTCTTTCTCCAACTCACTTCCTCGCCCATTTCTATGCGTTTTATTTGAATATCTACATTCTGATTCTGAGTCTATCCTATAACCTAGCCATATATAACTACTACCAGTAGTATCTATTAACTATATACCTACTTATTACACTATTAAACTATTACCTATATAATGCAAAATCGTGGGATATCTCTGATTCTAGTCGTATATTGGTTAGATTATAGCAGTAGGTACCTTATACACCTACTAATATATCAGATACTAGGATTACGCTTTGTTAGTTACAATTTTGAAATTAATAAAGATATCGAAATCGAGAGAAGTTTAAAAATGTTTGTGTTTATACCTTTGTCCTCCTTCTTTCCATAAAAATTGACTCGACCTATACCCGACCCTACCTATTCATTTTATTGATGTAAGGGATAATTTAATTTAATAAGTAATCTAAATTTTTTATGTAGGTAGATAATTTATTATTTGCATAGATTATGCATTACAAAATTTAGATAAATGATATTGATGTCAAAATTTGAAAACGTACCTAACTCTAAAAATATATTATAGTAACCTACTCTCTATTATAGTAATACCTACTTATATTTTGGATATGAAGATGCATGTATATTATCACAGAATTCTATTTTATATCATAGAATATAGAATACTTACGCATAATATACCTTTAGGTGCTAAGCTACGAGTAGGTATTGAATCCTCTCCTCATACAATAATATAGTAAAATAATAAGGTTCAAGTACAAACCAGTATTTACAATATCCTTAGAATCTAGTACGTATGTACTAAAGGGGTTTTAATGAAATTTTAAATACAAGGAAATTTGAACCATTACTTGCAGTTTTTTCTTTTCCTAAAAAACAATTTCCATGTCCATTTCAGAAGAAAGTCTTAATCTCAGTCAGAAATTTTTTGCTAATTACTAAAATTATACAGTACATTGATACTAGAATCGAATGCAATGATTTAAGAACCTACTAGATATTTATGTAAGTTACTTAATGAATAATATCCGTATTCTAATCTGTGTATAATATGCAATGGAATAAAGTCTGGAAGTTGTCTCTAAACCCTAAAATGTCACTAAAATTCTAACTAGATTATTAGATTGTTAACCTAATGAAAAACTCTTCAGTTAAAATTTCTTTACTTTTCATTCAATAATGATAGATGAGAACAAAGGTTGGAAATATATTAAAAACTCATTTTAAAATAGCCTGGGGCTCGAGATTTAGTAATTATTTCCCAGTTCCTCAAATATGAGAAAATTCAAAGTACATAATCAGTTCCTAATTTATTAAGTTAGGAACTGTCCCTGCCTACTTTTAGGATAATAAAAGTAAGGGTTTAGGTTGGAAAATAAGGAAAAATAATGTTTTTATTCTCAAAATATATTCACCCATAGTCTAAGAATATTCTTTCTGCAAAATCGATTTAAATAATATTTAGTTATGAAAAAATTTAAAAATAGTAGGTATTTCCGGTATGGCTCCTATCATATAACTACTGTTAGAATCCCATAACGTTTAGGTAATTTATTTAACTAACCAAAATTGAGTATGAAGTATATAAAAATTAATAAGCTTACAGGAATTAATTTTCCTGTAAACTACTTATGTTATACTCCTGGTAATCTATAAAGTACCTACATACTTTTAAGTAGGTATATATTAGGTAGGTATCGTACAACTTATACAGAAAGGCAAGATATTTTTTGTAATTGTCTCAGAACCATCAGCTAAGTAGGTAGGTGTAATTAAAATTATAATGTCCTACCTACTATTCTATCAATATGCTTATGAATAGGTTCCTACAGTATCCCAATATAATTTGTAAAATTCTTCCAATTTTGATGAGTTTGATCATTGAGAATTGCAGAGGAAGCAAAATTTCAACTTTTTAGTTTTAGCTAGCATAAGAAAAAGAGGTATAGGTAATTATAAGGCAATACAGAAGGTACCTACTTACCTACAATTTTTGAACCGATCTATTAATGTCAGCTTTTAAGTTTGTATGATTCAAAATTATACCTATGTAGAGTTAGAGACTATCGAGATACAGAAGTGCTGCAGTAAGGGTAATAATAGTAAGGGTAAAGCAAGACTTTTTAGCTCTAATTAATGATCTCGTTTGATCTTATCTCACTGACTCCTCTATAACTTATTTTTCCCCTTTTTCCCAAAGAAATAATTCTTTCGTTTACTCTCAATATCATTATTCATTATAATATCTAAGTATGTACTTACCTGCTATACTATATTTTGACTGTAGTTACATTATACACTATTTTAAGCATTATGCTTATATGTTTTTGCCTTGTATCAGATCAGTAGGGTACTATAGCTATGGATCTTTCTTTCCAAAATTAAAATTTCTTTGACACGCACGATTATTTAATTTAGTAAGTTGTAAGTATCTAAATAATTCTTTCCATAAATACTGATTTAAGATAAAGATAAACATTTTAAGCCCTTAAATTATCAGATTTGATTGAAAGATTGCAAGCAAAGATTTAGAAATTGTAAATATTTAAAGATGTAAAAACTATTTAACTCAAAGTAGTGGGTGTATGCATTTGTATGTATGCAAGTATACACACTATTAGCTACAGCAGGACTCTATTAAGACCTAATTGTAAATAGGTACCAAAAACTTTTTTATATTTTGGAAAATATAGGACAGCAATAGAGAAGTTCTGTAGGTATTTTAGAGAATAAGGATAACTTCCAGATATTTTTATCATTAGGTAGTGGTACTTACTCAAAATTTAAGTAATTCTATGTGTTTGCGATTATGAGGAAAAATTAATTATTCAGTTTTGGTTTACTTTGTAAAATAAATTTTGTAATTATAAAGCTACTTTTATCTATTTTTATAAAGTTTGTTTATTCTTAAGATTAGTAATATTAAAGCTGTTCAACACTTTCAACAGATAATTTATCATTTATTTATTACACACTTGTCTTTGTTATTGATTCAATTAAAAAATTGACTTTTTAAAAATATAGAATGGTTATTAGAGTACCCCATACCCTATTTTTTATAGCAAAGTGTGTCAAACAAACGTTTGCCTTACCTTTTAGGTTTTTTACGTAGACCATAGATCACAACAAAAAATGAAGCGATGAAAGGATATTTTTTATACAAGTACTTACCTTCTTACCTGTTTGTAAGAAAGCTAATATGTTTGGTAATATGAAATTAAAACTACTGATACTGCCAATGATTCTGTAGGTAAGTACTTACTAGAGTTTGTATAAAAAAAGGGACTCATAAAATAATAAAGGTTGAATTGGGTTGGGTATATTTGCAGGTTGTTCGCTTAAAGACGTTTTTTGTGGTAATAAAATAAAAGTCAAAAAGAAACCTGCTTGTTAGCTCACTCACAAAGCAAAGGTTGGATTGTAAAAGGGAGCATAAACCACAGAATTAAGCCAGCCAGCCCTTAACAAAAACAAATTGGGTTCAAAAAGAATTTATTTTATAAACCAACAAGTACCTACCTATAACCAGTCATAATTATTTTGTTACCATTCCTAATTAGACGATGATTGATAGACAAATTATTTTGAAAAATGTGCCTATGAAAAAAAGATCCAGATCAATATGTTTTAATTGACCCTGACTAATTTATTTATACTTTATCGATATGTCTCTAATTGAAAAATATGATCTCATTTTTACTTACAATACCTTAACATACCTTAAAATACCTTATTTACTTGCAACCTTACCTTGATAAAGAAAATTGCCTTTATTATTATTATATAAGAACTTACTATTAGAAAGAAAAGTCTGAAAATAAAATGAGAAAAAAAAAGATCTAAAGGAAGGTTTTTATAAAGTAAAAATACCGACATGCCTGAGTAGGGACTATACTGTAGTATTAAGTAGCTATAGTATAAATAGTAATTTAATGATGATGCAAGGGAAGGGGCAATGGGGATTAATTTTAATTTTGAGCCGAGTAGGTAGGTAGTATGTTATATAATAAGTTAAGTTATAGTAAATAGGTACATATAAGATAAGAAAGGGAGAAAAGTTTTCAGAGTTTCAAAAAGAGAGAAGAATTTCATCAAAAAGTTTAATATCAGTATAAGGTGTACGGTACTAGTACTAGTACTAGTATTAGTGAGTACTACTTACTACATGAAAAGGATCTTCAAAAGAAATAGGCAGCAGAAGAAAAGTTTATTCTGAATACACTACATATTGTAATAGGACATACAGTAGTACCAGTACTAGTACTACTATAGTATTACCTTTAAATAGAGATAACTAAAACTTATACCCAGTTCTATAAGTAAACGATGGGTTTAACTTACCTCCTGCAATTCTTAAGGGAGATGAATAAAGCGTATGCAAAAATATTTTCCATATGGGATATATCCATAATAATGAATATGTATGTAGGATACATGTACTTACCTAACTGATACTACTAATAATAAAAGTGATGTACATTTTAATTCTGGGCTTTTAAGAAATCTGCCCAACGAGATATCCCTATCTACACTATTCTTATACTTAATGTTAGAAGAACAAAGAAAGTGTAATGTAATATCTGAGGAGAAAAGAAATTGTAATAATGTGTCTAGCTTAGGCCCATGTAAGCTTAGGGATCCAAAAAGTAAGATAGGAAAAATAAAGAAAAGATGATAATGATTATGGAAATGAGAAACCACCCTCGACTAAAATATCAGTATCAGTACAATGTACAATGTACGTACCATTATATTGCAGAGAAAAGAACTCGAATGTATCTATGTATCTATCTTGAAAAATATTATAATGAAAGTAAAGGGAATTTTTCAAAGTCATTTATGGAACCCCTTTTAAATTTAAGTCGACTGTCTAATGTAATTATAAGTCATACACATTGTGAAATATGCGAGTGAGTTCAAACGAGGAAGATAAAAATGATATATTTTGTTGGCTACCTACCTAGTACCTTATACATACTGCTAAAGTTCCTACTCCAGTTTTCTATTTTTGTAGATTAGGTTTAAGGAATTTTTTTTTATTTTGTAGGTATCTACATATGATATTCCAATTTCTTTTTAGATACTGATATATTCTGGTTCTACAAATACATAATATATGTATTAAATATGTATATCAGTTATATTTAATTAAAAGTCTATCGTCTCGTCTCTCTAACTAATCTACTATATTTTATCAGAATATTAAATGTCATCGAAAAAATATTCACTTTTTGTTTTAGTTTTTGAAATTAAACATTTATAATGTACTTAATGTTCCCTAATAGTGTATTTCTAGTCCTAGTATTTTTATATCCAAATGATTAAATTCCTTTTTTTGTAGTTTTTTTATTACCAAGTTATGAACTTTTAAAATAATAGCGACCCAGGCAGATATTAGGTATTAGGGATATATGAAGAAACAAGTTGTTTCTGCATGTGAGTACATATATTCATCAGAGATTTAAATTAGCTCAGATTCGTCATTCGTCAAAAGATGCCCTACTATGCCCACAAATTCGTTTTACGATGTCAATCCATTCAATGGTTAGGCTACATTACTAGTATGTATATATTGTAAATCCAGATCAACCTTATGCATACTATTACTATCCTTAAATGTGTAGTTTGCCTAATACTCGTAGACACATACAGTATTACATTTTAGGGTTGAATATGTGATAGGATTTAGAGGGGATTTCAGGACTAAAGTCAAACCTGTATTTGACTAATAATCACTAAAAGTAAACACAGAATTTTATTTTATCATTTCTTGCATTTACTTTCTTGAATTCTGAGCCAATACCTACCTATTATACTCGTACCTTTTAAAAGTAGGCAAATAAATTTTTTTAAGAATTTTCAAGAATCAAACTTCTCGAGAGACTTCCTAAAAATATCCAAGTTTATTGAGATTTAATTTCAACATTTATTTTATTTGACTTGACATTTATATTCATATCCCATATAGGTAGATAATTACGTAGGTACCAACTATTCTTTAAAATTTAAATTGCCTACTTACATTTTGATGATTTGAGAAGGAATATTATGGCGATTTCCTCCTAGAATAACTTGAACTTCTGGTTTTTTCAATTATTGCAGAGCATATTCATTTATTTATTTGATCGAATGCTCACTGCATGATAATGTGTAACTTGTAGAATAAAAAATTACAAGTCCACAATGTTATAACTGTATGATTGATTTAGGATCTAATTAAGTTCAAATTAAGCTTATAAGTATACTCTATTCTTTAAGTTAATAGAGTATACTTATCTATCCTATAGTAGCATATAATATATATCAGTACTGCCTAAATCCATTGTTTTTAGATAGTTTACTTTCCTTGCAAGATAGCTTTAAAATTTAATTCAATGTGAACGTGAGCTGAAGCAAGTTATATTACCTTTAAACTAGTTAATTTTGAGGGTATGAATTCTTGAGAGGTTTTTGGCTTTCTTGCTTGATTGATAAGATCATAAGATGAAAACTGACCTTTTAAAGGTTTTTTAAGAATGTTGAATAGCATTTCTTATTGTTGATGCATTTTAAATGGTAAGTATTCAAGTTCAAGTTGTTATTTTTTCTACAAAAAACTTGAATTTCTAACAAAATGTAATTGTTTTACATTAGAAATATATACTTATCTACCAACAGTTAATATCTATCAAGATGCCCACACATTGTCTATGTGCAATTTTGATTTCTTTCGATGCACGCGTTCGAAAAGTGATTCTTAGTTAACAATTAGCCTCGTTTTTTCTAAGGCAGTTGTAAATTAGGCAAATTACCCTAATCAGGAAATTGAAAAAACCACATTTTTTAAAATTAAATTAAATGGTGGGTATTCTAAATATTAATATCCAAAGAATTATAAAAATGCATCAGTTTCACAAAACAAACTTATTATATTATTTAGAATTTAGAATGGATTCCTTAATTTTACAATTTTAAGAAAATATAAAATACTTTTAAATTCTTAAAATTTAAATATTAGTAATGTACTTGCTATAAATATGTGGGTATAATTAGTTAGTACCTAAATCTGATTTATAATTCAGTCACTCAAGGCATTCCTTATCAACTGCTTGACTGAGTTAGTAATTTGAGTTTAAATTAAACTTTTATTAAATTTGTATTCTTAATGACATTTCTTTCCTTTCTTTTTATCAGTTTCAAAAACTTTTCTAATTCTTCATTGTCTCTATATTGTGATTTTGATGCTACTTTTACATAAAAAGATAAAGTTAGTCAGAAATACGAACTACTGCTCGAAGTATAATTAGTATTCTTACAAGAGTAGGCTTAAAAAAGTAAAAGTTTTCGGCAAAAGTTTGTAATTTTCATAAATTTTATAATGAGAAAAAGTTAATATGTACCTAATACATTCGGGTTTCGACTTTTTTTTATAAAAAAAGTTTTACTGATGAAAAGTTGCTTGAGTTGCTTGAAAAGAAGAACTTGGCAGGAGTTCCTTTGATAATTTACAACTGACGAGGGGCTACTTGAACCCTTTGTTTCAGAAAATACAATACCTACATACCTACAACAATATTACATTGCTATCAGTAGGTATAGTACCTACATACTTAGCATTAGTAGTAGTAATTTTTCTCACTTTATTTTAGTTTCATGACATGGAGTAGAGAACAGAATTACATGTAAAAGCATAGGTTTTCCGTAATAATTATTTGCTATGAAGGCATAGCTTAGGTAGATACTTGGGGAAATTTATATAAAGTAAATCACACAGTGAGCCACTTCATTCAAAATCAATCCCGAGATTAAACAAAAGAGAATTTTTTAAAAGTCAACCTGCCCTTAGCAAACGATGCCTTTATGTATGTAGTGTGGACCACCTGCGAACACGAGGCATAATGAGGATTTTTATATTTTATTTATGAACACTAATTTAATACTATTTTGACACTCGTTTGTTAAATATGGTGCTTACAACAGCTACTCCTCTATACTCTCGTACTTTTAAGTAAGCAAAAAATTTCAAATTTTTAAAAGATCTGAAATCCTTCAATAAATCAAATATCGTCTTACCAATCAATTTCAAAGAGCTGAATTTCAGTTCGCAATTTTGTCTAATCATTAGTTTACATAATATTCAATACCTACGAGTATATATTTTTGTGATCGTGTTTCCAGATTTAAAAATGTTTCTTTTCTTTAAGATATTTATTTCAACCTAACTGACATTTTTATTGACAAATCATTTGTTTGAGAAAAGATAGTTTGATATTTAGTTCTAAAACAAAAAGATATCTAATCTCCAAATAAAAACAAGTTCCAGTTCCATTGTACACTCAATATGGAATACTATTCTCGTTCATATGTACCAGCAGTATATTATATGGATAGAATTTAGTATTTAGCGTGTAAGTACAGAATATACTCGTATTTGCCTATGGAATAAAATAATAATATGATTCGAGTGGGGCGAAGTCGAATAAAAGATAAAGTCCTACTCAAGATTGTCGTAAGCTCTTCTTTCTGGTCAGTTTTAAATATTTTGGGTTTTAAATTACAGCTAATGTGACCATCGTGACCATGACCATGAATATTCTAATAAGAGATCTGAGATAAAGAGCACCGATGAACCGTCAAAGCTGAAATAATTGAGGCAGATGTTGGTTGGCAACTTTTTTCTTTATTTATTTCTTGATTTGTAATATCATTTTACTAAACTAGATAAATAGATACCTACTTACTAATAGTTAGTACTTGTATTAGGGGTTAGCTTCTTAGAACACAAAATTTAAATTTTATTTTATTATATTGCCTATTATTCTCAGAACCTATAAAAACACAAGTTCAACTCCTCACACACTCATATATATTAAGGTAATAGATTAACCATTTGATACTTAATACTTACCTACTACCTATCTACTTGCCTCGGTATACCACCTTCATAGATTATTTGACAAACGAATTCTAAAAAAGTAGTATCAGTATACTGATACATAGTAGGAAAAGTCAACTTTTAAAGAGTGAGAGCAATAATAATGCTGACAAAGCTCCTTTACATTTTGAAAATTATCTTTAGATAGGTAAAGGATAAAGATAATGTATAACTAATACTACAATATATATATGTAATTCCTAATTCCTACTACTAGTATCTAGGTATTATATAAAATTCATGCGAAATTTAAATACCTTATACTCTTATGTAGATTGACATGCATACCAGTTTATGTAGCAGGTACAAGTATATATACATAATATATAGGCTTATACCTCGATAAAATGTATCTATTAGAAATGCACTTTGAATTTGTCTATTACTTTGGAATAAAGTTTGTATACAACTTTTTTTTAATATGTAAGTACATCTTGCAAACTTTCAAGATCTTACTTATATGGTCAAAGGGTGTTTTCAGTTGATGTTCATATCGTAGTAGTATGGAACGTATACGATACATACAATACAAAATGCAAATTATTACTTTATTTTATAAGTAAAACTATGTAGATACTTATAATGCAAGCACTTTTTATAAGATCACATACTGACCTTGGGCTTTTATGTTCGAATTAATAGTACTACTACTATACATATGTACAACCTACTATAAAAGTATTTCTTATAATAATATGTATTATAGTTAGTTATTTTAATTTATATCCTTTCCTATAAAAATAAAAATAAGTGAATATCTAGTTCTTTAAAGATGTGTGTATGTCGTATGTACTGAATCAAAAAGGTTTTATATTCAACTACAAATTGATTTAAATTGTTGAATATGTACCTAGTTTTTCAAGTTGGCATCACAAACCTACCTATCTATGTAGTATATATGTATATTATTATAATATATATTTTTTAAAAGGTAGGCTTTGATGTTAGCAATCAAGTTTCTACAGATGCATTTATTTTTTCAGCTCTCCTCGATTCAGTTGCAATCTTGCAATTTTTTGTTTACTATTTTCCTCACATTATTTTGCACATTTTGCCCCTTTCTTCTTCTATTTAAATTCTATCTTGGTATATTTTTTCTTCCGAGTTAGTGAACTTTTCTCCCTAAAGTATTAATATAGCTAAGATAGTTAACGATTGTTCAAATAAAGTGGCATACAATTAAACTGCTGAAGCAAGATAAATAAATAAGATATGAGAAAATTGAAATTTTAAGGTAAGTCCTTCCTAACCTAATTTTTAAAATATAGGCATTCTTTTACAAAATTTTAAATATTTATAATATGCTACAACTTTGAATTAACCATTATGCTATTAAGATTAGTATAAAAAAGATCATAATAGGTATACCGATAGAATTCTATTTATAAAATAAATTCTCTAATACTATATACAGTATAGTACATATAACCTACTACTTTGTACGATATGATATAAGTAGGGTATATATGTAATACAGATAAGATAAAAATATTTTAAAATAAGCACTTGCTTTATTTAAGGAATACTAAAGTTTCTAAGAATATTGAGAAAATTTTATTTAGGTAGGTTAGGTATGTACCTATATATTATTTTTGAGTTTTAGATTTGATGGTTCCAAAATGATGTCCAAAATGACTAGAATGAAGTATGCTAGAAATCCAAATGTAAAAGAATTTATCTCATTTATTTTCACATCCTTATTTTGTTTACGGCGTTATTCGATTCAGTAATTGTCATATTAGCAATGAAAGACCAATTAAATAATGAAAGTGCATAACCAATGTATTCCTAATTATTGTTTTTATTTGTACATAGGTATATGCAATTAGTATTAATAGGAATATCTGTATTTTTATTGGATAAATAGTATTGCATAAAATAGTATGATAAATTGCACATTTCAAAAAAAATATATTGAATTATCCAGAGCATAACACTAACCCAAGTTCATCAAAGTTAGAAGGAACAGATAGGTACTTAACATTTCCCATTTACTACTCATAGTATTTCGTATTCGTATTAGTAGTAGTAGAAATAGCATGAACAAAATAATAATATGATATGATATTTGCACTACCATATCAGGATCTCATTTACTTTACATTTGCTTTTACTTTACAAGAGTATAGTCGAGCTCAAGAGGAAGTAAAAAGTAAAGGATGTCGAAATTAAAATTTTTCGAAATATTTTTCTTTGAATAAGTATGGCCGTCAAGTAAAAGAATATTATAGTATAGTAGTTAATAGGTAATAGAGACACATGCGCTCGTCTTGATACCGAAAAAAGAACTTTTATCGATTATTTTTTATCCCCGGGTATTTTTTTCATCTAGGGGTAGTTAGAGTTTTAGAGCTGAGAATGAGTAGGGTATACAAGTTAAAAGTATAGAAGTTTTAGAAGAAGAGAAAAAGTTTTTTTTGCGCCGACCGACCGAGTTCTTTCTTCTTTCCAAAAAGTCAGTTTTTTCTCCCCTTTTTTATCCTCATCCTCCTCCTCACCCGCCCTTATAAAAACTACCTTACATTTTACATTTTACATATTATGTATCTATAGTATCTATATATTCGCTCACTTCTAATCGTAATCCTAATGCAATAATATATTCACCCGAACTTGAGATTCCAGGACTTGAGCTCGTGCACATTCCCTCCTTCCCTACCAACGAACTCCCGAGACTTTTTATCAAATTTTATTAAATACATGGGGAAAATGTTGAAAAAGAAGGAAATGAAAAAAAGAGAAAGACTCTTACTCTTAGTCTTAGTCTATTACTACTACATATTTACATAAGTACCATACCCTACTACTAAGAATATCTATATGACTATTATCAATTTTACGCCATCAACTGTCTCACATGAAATTTTATTTTAAAATTTAAATCATCTAGTACCTACCAAACATTAAGCATTAAGTAAGTACCTACCTACTAGATACTATTTTTCAAATTTATATAATTAATAATAATTAATAATTAAGAACCTAGTACCTAGTTTTAAATTTTCTAAAATTGAATATTTTTTTAAATATTTATCTATTTTGTGAATTTTCGAATTCGAAACTATAAATTTAGTTGCTAAACATTAGTTAGTAGGTACCATATTATAATATATGCATTACTAATTAGGATAGCTAGGATTCAAAACTGAAAACTGTCAAGATCAACATACCTAATCTCTATTCTCTTATGCAACTAAAAGTACATGTTGGTACATCTACCATGTACATATCTTCACCTACTAATCTATTACAATACTAATGAAAATAAGTAAATAGTACCTAACTAGTAAGTAGTTATAATCCGTAGGTATCTTTTAAAATGGTAAGGGCCGGTACATAAAGTACTGTAGTACCTACCATTATCGATAGAATTCTACTACTTGTTCTAATAGCTTATGTAGATAGAAAATATTAAAAGAAAGCAGAAGAGACGGAGTAAAAACATTAGAGATATGTACAATTTGAGTATATATTATATAGCATGTAGTAAGTATCAGTACCTACGCAATAAGTTTATTATAAAAAGTTTTTATTCTAAAACTTCTTTTAAAATTTTGATATTCTTCTCGAAAGAAGAAGAAGAATATGAAGAACCCTTCATATTCTTCATATTATAGAGAAGAAATAAAATTGTGAATATCTTACTTTTGAGGATGACGTGAATTCAGGCGAACTATGTAGAATAATAAAATAAAAGTTGAGATGAAATGAGTTTGTATTTCGTTATACGAGTAGTATACGAGTTATACCCTACTATAAAGTCTAATTTTGGTTTCAGTAGCCTACCTACTTCATATAAATAAAAATGTTTCACATCATAAAAGCTCAAATTTTTATTCAATTTCATTTATCAAACTTAATACAGTGTAAGTATGTATTCAGTACAGTATTGTACTGATATTTTCTAAAAAAAAATAAATAAATACAAAACTATTTCTTTCTGATCTTAAAAAATAGATTTTTTGGATATTTCGAACCTTATAACATTGAAATATCTCTCGCATTTCTTATCTTTCACACATCTGCTTGATAATTACCTAACCATTATAATGAAAGATTCAGAAGCTACTTTGAAGAACACTAAGAGTAAGTAAGTAAAGTACATACTAGGTGCATATTTAAAGAATTTTAATCTATATCTATTTGTATTCAATTTTTTTTTAAAAGTAAAAAGTAAAAAATCTTGATGATTCAGTAAAGTTAAAATCTGATTAGAATATAAAAGAAATATTTTAGCAGGCTGGCTCATTTATAAAAGCAAGCAAAAATAAATGTAAGAAAAAAGTAGAAAGAAAGAAAGAGTTTCTTTTAGATGAAGAAAACTTTTGGGAATGTTCTATTTATTTTCAACTATCTTACTTTACTAATACAGCTGATACTGATGGAGTATTATTATTATAGGCTTAAAGTAGGTATGTAGTCTATGTATGTATTCTTCTTGTATGGTACTTAGATTATGTATGTGTAAGTCATAGACTTTTTCTGTTTCTTCTTCTAGACTCATAAAATAGGGAAGAAAGTTCTACGAAAAGGAAAAGTAATTTCACTTTTTCATTGGGGAGTCACTCAAAAAACTCAAATAGGGATTAACCATAGTACAAAGAGATACATACATACATTACCTATCTACCAACATACCTATACCTACATATTACAGTCTACAGATTACTTTACTAAAAGTATTATGGAAACTTTTTAAGTTTCTAATTTCAAACTTATAATCAAGTAAGAAGCCCCTTTACTACTTATAGTAGATTCCTATATATGTATACAGCTAACTAGGATAAGGATAATAACAAGTAGGTATAAAATATTCTGCATTAGGTTGACTTAAAATTTCATTTTCTTTCTCCTGTAAGTAATGTAGTACTAGAACACTAGTAGGGTACCTATATGTATGTGTAGGCAATAATTTAGCATTATTATTACGGTAATGGAGCCTTTTTTGCTTCTCCTGACTTCCACTTTATTTTAATATTGCATTATGTAGGCCTTCCCTGAAATTATGACTTTGGATCTATCTTCTAATACCATAAACGTATAGACTTATAGTATGCTGCAATAGTTTTATAGTAACTACTTATCCCTAGTGCTTTATATTATAAAAAGAAATAATTAACATGCTCGAATATTTTCTTAAGTAATAATAACTTTTTTTATCTAAATTTCATAATATAACCTAAATTTCATAAGTCAGAGACATAAATACAAATGTATGTACTGGCAGGCGTATAACTCGTCGGTTTATTATGTAAGTCTACATTAAATTATCATATTATATATCGTATCTGAAATAAAATTTATATTTAATTAACTGGACGAATATGCAAAGGAAGAAATGAGATAAAAGTAAAATTTGTAATATTTGCATAAATTAGATCCTTTGATCGTTTGCTAGTTACCTAATAAGTAGTTATGTCTGTATTATCTATTTACTAATATTTAGAGACTTTTATTAATAGACTCTTACTTTGGTAAATAGGTGATTACTAGAAATTTTCATTTTATATTTAATGAATTAACTAGAACTAGACAGGTAGTTATTAGTTCGTTTTTGGCAAAATTAAATTACTATATACATATAGCATACTAATACTCTTATGCCCTACATTTACATTATAATTTTATAAATTATACCCTCTTCTTGTATAGTGATAAGTTGATAAGTAAGCAATATTTTATTAGGAAGAATATAATTACAAATCGTTATTTACAATATATTTTGGGATACATTATTGGCATTAGAATCTATCACCTTATCGCCTCAAGTCTCATTGCTATCAATTAAGAAAGTTTAGATTCGAGCTTCGAACTCACAGGATGGATCAGAAAGCCTATTAAACTGATATTGATTTAAAAAAAGTATAAAAGATTCAGATAAGCTATCTTATATAAAAATAAATAATTAAGATCATATGAATTTTAAAGGATGAAAAAGAGGAAGAATTCAAATATTTCTTCGAGTTAAGAAAAAACCACAATTTTGGTAATAAGCGGAGATAATTTTAAGGAAGTTGAATTACAAACCCCTCAGAAAAATATCCTTCTATAATAAGTATTTCTGAGAAATGCAGAGCTCAAGCTCAAATGTACTTACTTATGATTAGGTATGTATGTATGTAAAAGTCTTTGAAATTGTAAAAGAAAAGTCGATAAAAAGTTTGTTTTAAATTTCTGTACTTCTCCTCGTATCCTCCTACTGACTTCTGCTGGAAATGAGCTTCTTCTCCTTAAGATCCTCAAGATATTCATATCATATTTACATACTACTGCTTCATTTATATAATTCAGTCAAGATTCAGATGAGCATACCTACTACTTACAAGATTCGAATAAATTTTATAGTTCGAATAAGCTAAAAGAATTCATATTTCCATAAAAGAATATGCCTTGTAAAATGCTATAGAGCCTATATAGGTATTATAACTAAAATCTAAATTAAGTGCTCCTTAAAGGTCTCGAAGCGAGGATGAAATCTACACAAATATAGATTGTAAAAGTCTAGTGTGTCAATTTAATTCTTTTCATAGGTTATCTACAAATATACACTAGGTACTAACTACTATCAGTTATATTATAGTAGATGTAGTATGAATAATTGTACCTATCTACCACTAACCATAAGTTATTATTATTATAAGTGTTCAGTTTTAAATAAGATAATTTAAATCCTATATGTATGTAGAAGCTACAGTCCTACAGTATATAAACACTAAAAATAAAAGGAAGGAAGGAAGAGATTTTATTTTACTTTGAAAACCGGAGATTCATTTTTTTCTTTTCGATTCCTTTTGGGAATTTCTTGAATTTCTGACAGAATGACAATACCCATTTAGAATAGCTAATTCCTTTTAACTTTAACCTTCTTTTTAATACCACTACATACTATTATATATAGGTACTTAAACAACTCTGTATGATAGTTGGTAGTACCCACTTGGTACAGCATATTACATATTTATATTCTCACACAAGTAGGGTACTTGATATGGTATTCTCACCGGAAAAGAACCAAATTAAAATAATTTTCTCTTCCGACTAAATACACATACGTACATATATAGTTTTACCTTCAATAATCCAAATTTATAGTACCTATTTTATAAGTACCTTACCTTACATATAAGGTTTAGAATGACTCGTTCACATTATATACCTACATATATAGATGCTGAAAATAGTGTAAAGGTAAAAAATGAAATTTTTGTAAATCTGTATTTATTTTACTCTTTTCGTTTTATGTTATTTCTCTTGAAGGTATTTTGACTATCTTGATCGAGGTTACTTTTACTACAGAAAGTAAATGATGGTCCATAAATTTGTACAAAGATTATTTTCATCAATTTGATGTTTGAAATACGCCCTTTGCTATACATACCTTATCTGCATATGTATCTGTACATCCCAGAGAATTTTATTTTTTTAAACCACGGCCTTTCCTTGTTTTTGTAGGCTCTATCTTTTTAATATCCTTCACATACAATAATCTGTAGTATGTATAAGTAAGATACTATTACTTGGCATAGACTATAGTATTAGAGAATAGGTGCTTATCCTTAGTTCCGGAATGTTTTTCTTTCCCCAACCTCGTAAAATGAAAATAAGTAGCTACCCATCCAGTCTTTTTTAAAAGCAATATTATTTTTCAGTTTAATTAGCAACACAGAACAAGATTTCTTTAATGTTTACATACGTAATACATACATAAGTATATACACCTACTAATAATATATATAGTGCACCTACTCTACTGATAGTAGTACTTCATAGTGATGTATGTAAATGTAGCTATACTCATTTCATTAAGGGATCATGTCTTTTAGATATTTTAATTTAGGAGGGACGATAAAATTACTTTCTCCGCTTATGAAATATCCACATAATATACAAAATGTAGATAGATGAATCTAAAAATGAAAACGGGGAATTTTACTAGACTCTCTCGAGTAAGTGCAAATTTTGAGAAATTAATTAAAAATGTCTCGCTAAGGATAAGCATTTGTTATGGGGTCGGGTGAAGGGGCGAAAATGAGAACCTAATATTAATAATAAATCTGTCGGTGGAACTAATATAAATATTAGGTACGTAAAAAATAGGACTCTATATTGGTTAGGTACATACATATGCTCACTATACATAACATTTTCTTGATTTTTTTAAAATAAATTGCTTTACAAAGACAAGAATAGTATTGTTTTTTAAGAAATTTCGTTTTAAAATTTTCAATCGCTAAAAATACGGAGTATATTGTAATATACAATATAATGTAAATCTCAAAAAGATACTAATATATCTTATAGTTAAGTATTTTTGCCAATAAAAATCAAGTTCAAGGAGAATTATAGGTAATTATTAATTATTTATTTACTGAATTATTATTTTTAAAAGTAAAATTATCTAAGCACAAATGTACATGAATACACAATGGTCAAAATATCTTATTTGTAATTAAAATCAGTACTTAAGTACAGTAAATAATCATATATTAAGACTTTAAATTGAAAAGTTTCTTCTGTCTACCACGAAACCACTTTAGTGGGTTCCCACCACAATCAAATATCTCAAAGTACTGTTCCATTTTGAAATTATAACCCTATCCACTGATACATATGTATGTATATTAGTTTCTAAAAATCTAGTCGAATGCCTCACTAAAAGTAAAAAGGTCAAAAAAGGGACATTATTTAAAGAGTGCCTGATTTACAGTAATTTTGTATAATATCTAATCTAAATATTCACTACTTGTTGGACTTAAGATTAAAAAAGCTTTTGAAGACCCAATACTTTAATAATCGAAACATTTTGGTCATGTAAATGTATTTTGAATAATATACACTAGTATGGATATGAGATATTTTAGTACCTACAACAGAGAGATAAGATTCTTTTATTTTTTCTTCAGTGGTTTGAGGGATGGAGTAGGTAGGTGTTCAGGCAATTTTCTGAAATCTGACCAGACAGAATGATATATTATCAGTCGAATTCGTATACTATATAGTATACTCGTATACTCGTATACTAGTTTGTAAAATGTCTTTTCGTTTTCCTTAAATATCCCATGTATAAAATAAATATGAAACTGGTAGCTTTTGAATGAGTGAACAAAGGCAGGCGTCATTTGGATGTGCTGCATCCCTGTGTGTCTGGAGAAGCGTTACAAATAAGCTTGAATCGAAGGGTTGAAGAGGCTTGCTCGAGAGGGCATGTTCCTTTTATATTCAAACCAAAGGGTAGAAATTATCTCAGTTTTCCGAATTCAATTCAAATACAAATCCAAATTCAAATGCAAGGGCCTAGTACTAAAGATTAGTACACACACTAGAGCCAGAAAATTATATAATGGGTACAAGAGTACCATGATTCATGATCATGATGGTATGGTATGATCTCAAAATTTTCAAAACTATAAGAACTAAGAACCTTTTAACAATACTAATTGTAAGTACTTTAGTTATTTTTCTACCAGTATTTGATTTTGATTAAAATTGAGATTGAGATTGGGACTAATAAAAATGGCAATGGTCCATATTTGGGTAGAATAACGATTTCACACGACTTTAAAAATGTAACTTCATATTCGCATAAATGAAATGTATGTAGGTACTTTATTTTATTGAAATTGAAACTTGAGATGAGATAAGAAAATAGAACTAGTTATACTCTGAACAATTTGTTTGCCGTACCCTTGAAAAGTTACGAGAGATTTATTTCAGATATCGCTAATTAAGGTTGTTAATGTATACCTAACGTGTTTTTTTAATTATACAATATAAAGTACTAAAAATTAATTACATTATTTTATTAATTAAAGTGTAGGTATAGTTTTAAATGTATGTAATTCAATTAACTTGCTTTCGGTATCTATTTGTTTATAAAAATTGTTCATAAAAAGTAATGGATGGAATACAAGTATTTTTGAATTAAATTAAAAAGCAAGTACGTTGATACATACTTACTTACTTTACTAATACCCATAACATAATTACTAAATTACCTAATAAATATGGCAAAGTATAATAATATAAATAGAATCAATATATTTATCTATTTACGAGAAATATATTTTTCATAATTATTTCCGGTTAAAGTTACGTTTTATCACTTCTCGATAAAAATAAATAATGAGTAGGCACTAGGTATTCATAAATATTATAATTATAATTTATTTAAGTATGAATAAGCATTATCTTTGCTCAAATCAAATAGCTTAATTATAAGTATGTTAATGGGGGATAAATTCCTAACGATTAAACTTTTGAGAACTATTTTCCCTCACAGGCTGTCTAGTCTCTAGATAAATTTGAATAAAAAGTTGGAAGGACAATTTGTCATTTTTTATTTAAATCAAGTTGTTCTCTAATCAATCTAACCTTTAATTTTTGTATTTGAATCACGTGAAAAATTTCTCTTAAATCGAATAAGAGGTTCTATGTTAGATTCTAGATTTCAAAGAGAGATTTCGATAGGCAGCTGATTTTTTTATCTTAAATTTTACTTTTAATATTTTTTTTTCTTTTTAACATTACATATTATATAGTTAAGATTACTCTATAAAACTAAACTAATCATAATTAAATAGTGATACATATTAGGAAAATATGAAAAGAAAAAGTAAATAATGCTGCTTAATAAAAGTCAATTCATAATAGAAATTAAAGATGATATGAGACCTACATACATACTTATAAAAGCATTAATCTTACTTAACGATAAGTATGCAGGCAAATGAAACCTGTTATTCATTTAAGTATTTTATGGTAGAGTTGCCGACCTACTCACTCCAAAAGACAAAAAAAGGTGAGCTCAAAGTGTGTTTATAGATCAGTTTTATTGTTTTATTAATTTGATTTGAAATAAAAATGTACTTACCTACCTACCTATTTAATTTTAAAAAGTTTTGAATTTAAGACTTGAGATATTGCATGCTCATATCGTTAGCTCAAATTAGTTTAGGCATAGAATCAAATGAGTAATAGTAATAAATCATGGGTTTTTGCTAGTTTCATTACATTTTTTGAGGCTTTTTAGATCATTTTGCGTTATAAAAACTTGATTTGTTTGAATTTTTTTGATAATACATATTTGAAAAAATAATCTAGAAAGATATTAAACTTTTAAAACAGTATGTAGAACGTTTTAAAAGGTTATCATTTAGTGCGAATTGCAAAATATTCTTTACTTATCTTCATTAGTTAGCAGTTGTCTTAATTCTTGATATTTGTATTTGTACCCCAATAGATATTACATATTATTATTATTATAAGATAAGCATAGTTTAACTTTATCTATGTTTAGTCAAATGACCGTTTTTTTCAAAAAATGATTTGTACAAATAAGTAGATACTAAATACTAGATACATACAGGGTAGATACATACTACATACATGTATGGCGTAAGCATTGCATATATGGTGTATAAATGTGACCATCTGGTCCCTTAATATCTCTTCTTTTATACTTCTACTAAAATATGCAAATGAGCGAGATATTTTTTAATTTTTGGTTTTTTCAATTTCCTAGTTCCCTTTATAAAAGAATTACTTTTTCATTTAAAAAAATATAAAGGTATCTGTATGCTTTATTGAGACTGCGGGCCCCTTCTACTACAGATAGAACCTCTTTTTATCGTGCAATATTAGGTATATCTATGTTTATATGATTATTAAAGTAAATATATCCGTTATTCACATGCATTAGCAGAACAAATTTGTTCATCAGGTTTTTGCTAAAATCGGTTTGGGTTTTTTTGGTTTAAGATATGATCACCCAAATTCTTTCTTAGCTTAGGTTGGTGAGACAATAGTTCGGCATATGTATAAAAAAATGAAAAATAATTAATTAAATATAGATATCATTGCTCATTACACTGGGTTGCCTTCTTCGTACATTATAATTATTTAAATTCAGAAAAGAAAAGAAATGTCCTTTGTACAAAAGAAATCTCCAGCATGTACTTTTTCATAATAGGTAGGTACCCTACATATTACATACATACAGTAGAAAGTAATAGCATTAGGCTATGCATATGCAAGGAAGGTGAGATTGATTCATTGAGAATCAGAAGGAACAGAATCCAAGCAAAAGAATGACTTGATATTTTTACACAATTTTTTATTGTCCTTTTTCGAATAAATTGGTGGATCGTTGGAAAAATTGGATGGGATATTAGAATAAGAAAAAGGAAATTGCAAAGTCATTTCAGATTGTAATTTAAATTTCCCTGTGGTTTAATTAGTCTTCCATTGTTGATTTTGATGATAGGTGTGTGTGTGTGCATATCCAGTAAGTATTGAGCATGTATACTGTATATGGTATGTTAGGAATATCAAAGTGGCATAATGGATATTTCTTCATCATTATAACAAAAAATAATGATAAAATAAGAAATCTTTATTTTATAAAATGAATAACTACTATTGGCACCTATTATTATATTTTGAAGAAAATAATATAATTTACATCTATCTACATAATACATAATATATGGTTCTTCTTTCTTTTTTCTAATGATTAATTGAGCGTGAATGACTCAAAATTAAGAATTATTTTTTGGATTATTTTTCATTGACTCAGCTAACTATATACCCTATAAATTTTTTTATAATGCTCTATCTACATAAAAATTTCGTATTTTGAAAAAAAAAATTGCAAATCTTTTCTAAACACCTATTGGATACTTCATACATAATTGCTCTAGTATTGATATAGAAAATAGAAAATCAATTAGAGAATTGAATGGAGATTTACATAATATTGATATCTTTCCTATTTTTAAGATACATAAAGTACTATGTAGTACCTTCCAACTTCCTACTGATTTCGCCTAGCTACTATTGTCACAATGTTCAAATAGAGTTTTAAAATTTTAATTTTAAAATGTTCCGTACAATTTGGTATACAAATTCTAACAATTTTGTTCAAGAGTTTAGTAGAATGGATTTGAGTGAGTTAAATTGGATTAAAAAAATAGCTTGTTTCAATGATATTATCATATAAGTAAATGATGATCTATTTCGAGTTAAAAGAATGCTGCAACTCATACTACATAATATATGTGTGTTTTATAGGCTCCTCCCCTGAGTTGGATTTTTTTACCCGCCTGCCAAGGTACACACATGCTATTTAGGTAGCTTCAAAGGGGACAGAGGGATTTTGAGTCGACCAACTAGATTTTGAAAAAAAAAAATCCAAAGTAAAGAAAAGGACCCTCGAGTCGAAGGGATAGGGGAATGAATGAATTTTTATATTTTTTTAAATGCAAAGGTAGGGAAATTATATGTTAGGTAGGTAGGATTGTAGAGCAGATAGCTGGGAGGGGGTTTGCATTTTTATAGATTGTGTATTTATACACATGTGTATTTTTGAAAAAATTCGGTCTCAATATGCCTCCTCGGTATTATTCGGCCGAGTGCATTTTTTCCTCAGCAAGCTAAGAGTTTGTAATTTTTATTTTTATCCCCTTTGACCCAGCTCTTTTGCAAAGAACCGGTTTCTCCAAAGATTTTTTAATTTCCTCCCTGATTGCTTGAATGCAAATTAGGTACCTAGTCCACCACTGTCCATTTTTTTAAACTTTTCAATCTTTCCTCTCTCTCTGTCCCCTTTCTTCTAAAATACCCCTTACTACTATACCCTATTTCCTCTACCCTGTACCCTATAATATACATATATACCTTAAGTCCACCTTAAGTGCAAACCTAAATAAGTAAAAATATAAAAAACTGACCCCTCTTACCCGCCTTGTGTCTTTTGATTAGGATCAATTCAAGTTAGTTTTTTTTAATACCCAAAGTACCTACTTCAACTTCAAAACTTGATCTGAATCTCTACATTACATTTGCTGTCTGACCGCGAGCCTGTGAAGCCGACAGACTCAATTGTAAGTTTTTTTTGCTGGTCAATGAAATAAGTACATTATATCTATACTATACTCATACACTAATGAAAAAATTAACTGGAAATTAATATTCTACTCAAGCTTAGACTTAAGTCAAAATGAGTTTATTTACTCACATATACTAGGTACTTATTTTTAATATATGATACGCATTAATTATACATATTTTTTAAATCCCAAGAACTTTTTTTATCACCTACATATGGTTATCTTTTTTGATTTTTAAAAGTTTTTTTTCAACCTTCTTATTAGCCATGGTCATTGCTGAGGCTTGAAAGTCGAACATGTTTATTTAACTAGAGACTTGAATTTCTAATATTTGTAGTGGTCGATGCATGAGAATTTTATCATTTTGTATTCATTTCAACTTTTTTAAGTTGGATTAATGATTATACGAGAAAAGTTTAATAATTTGATCCTGAATGTTCTTATTAGATTGATACCTACTACGAGTATTTTATTTCATTCATTCATAATCTGATACTTCCGCTACCGAATTTCAGTTTTTTTAAATTATTTATGATTGAATCATTATTACTTTAATATCACCTACACCTACATAACATACTAAATATAATTCTAAGTATAGATACACATTATAAAACAACATTTGTACGTACTATTACACGAAACTTCAGAATCAGATTTCCTTTAATTTTATTTCAATTTGGAAGTTGATTTACATCCTGCCTGCATTATTTTAAAATTTTGTTGATTTTAATTATTTTATAATTTATTACTCACCTACATATTTATTTCAACACTTACTAAGCGCATATAATGGGTGCTAATCTTAAGCATGAAACTACACCAGTTATTTGAGCCTAAATATTTTTACAAAAAAATATTTAAAAAAAGCCAATGAGTCATTATGAGGGTACTTGCAAAAAAAGTAAGTACCCTACCTAGCTAATTTAATAGTCAGATTGGAAAAAATCATAAAGGGGAAAATATAGGACTGTTAGACTTTGACTTTGGTCTGAATGATGATGATGAGGGTCTAAAAAAACCCGGGTCTTATTTTTCTCGGGCTTATTTTTTCGGGGGGTTGGTTGGGCTGCTAAGAAGTGAATTGAAAACGCCGGCGCTTCCACCGAATAAAATAAAAGTAAAGTAAAAGAGAGACTGCGAATGAAAACTTTCTCTCTTCTTGTTCTTACATATTTAGACCCGTTTTTATAAGTAGTTATTTCCAAACAGACAGACCCCTTCATCTAAACACTAGCATTTGCCATTCGGATTTTTCGGATCCTAGAAATCTTTCTACTACTACAAGACGTGCAGATTCTCAGACTTTGACTTCACTGACTCCAGTCTCTCTCGATCTGCTACTCCTGTGACCCTTTTCTCTCTCGTACAAAAAAATACAAAATAGAAAAGAGTTGTAGTTTTCTCAGTCCACCCCCATACACATTCTAAGTCATTTATAATATTCAGTTCTTTTCTTATCTTGTCATATTTTCATATCATCTTCAATTCTAAGGGACCTACATGTCTTCATTTTCATAGGATGACAATCTTTGCGGTCTAAAAACCAAAATAAAAATCTTGTCAAGATGATGACCTCAGCCCAGGCAGCTCAGATTCACCCGCTCTTTGCATTCGGTGCAGCTGTTTCAGCTGCTGTAGCAAACAACAACAACTCGAATCTCGGTGTCTCACTAGCCCCCACAACAAGCAGTAGTAACAGTACAAACGGCAACAATAATGCGATTTCCTCAACTCTACAGATCCCCACCTCGATGGCTCAGGCCATCGAGAACCTCAAGTCTATGGAAGCGAATCTCTCGAACATGAAGTCCTCTGGGTCCATCATGGACATTGACGAAGAGGAAGAACTTTCCCCACCACCCTCCCCATCCTCATGCCCCTCTCCAGCCCTCCAAATGAACTCGGCTGTTCAAATGTCACTCTCTCAACAACAGCAACTTTTAGGTCGACTCGCCAGCGGTCTTTCTTCTGCCGTTAACAGCCAACAACAACAACAACCAAACGCGGCTGCCTCCGTCCTTTCGGCGGCCGCCTCGAAGCTCATGGAAATGAACCCGATGGACGATATGGTTATGTCAGAAGTGACTCAAAGGCTTCTCAAAATGAATCAAGAACTTTGGCAGCAGCAGCAAGTCGTCGCAAATGCTCAAGCTGTCGCGGGTCAAGTCCAGCAAGCCCAACAACAAGCTCAACAACAGCAACAACAACAACAGCAGGTCAATGAAATGAAATTAGCTGAGAAGTTGGTCAACGAATTGGCGGTTCAGGTTGGCATATATTTCCACAATCTTAAATTGTCTTGTTCGTTTCGTTGTCGTTTTTTTCCTTTTTTTTTATTGTCGTTGCATTTTTTTCTCTTTATTTCCATTTTTGTTTTGATAAAAATTTCCGTTCCGTTGCTGTTATTTGCTGCTTTTTTTACAATTGTATTTGGTCATCAAAATTTTTGTCTCGTCTCGTCTTGTACATTTTGCTCCTCATCGTATAATATTATTTATTTCAAACTTGAAAGGTAGATTTGAATTTACTGATAAGATTTAATTAGAAAAAGAAATAAGAAAAAAGTCAGAACAAAATTTAGATATTAGAGTGTTTAAAGAGCAATTTCATTATGTCTGTTTTTTCAAGAGTTTTTTTATGATGATGATGGGTATGTAAATTGTTTACTAACCTAAACATTAACTGAAAAAATATATCAGAATTAGTTTAGGTTAAGTGCCCATTTCTTAAATGCGAGTACTTTTCAAGTCAAGTAAGATATATGTAGCAATAGTAGGTAGACAGATTGTTAGTGTAAAATTTCTCGAGTGAGAGGAAGGTAGGTACACATTACACATATTATTTAGATAGATAGATAAATGAACCAAGTAACTATCAATATAGGTAGTTAGGTAATGTATAGTAAAAATACAGAGGAAATGAATATAAAATATAAAGAAAAGTGTAAAATGAAAACAAATGAAATGAGATGAGAGTTGCATATTAAGTAAGGGCCAAGAAAAAAAAAGAAAAAGAACTCACGTCCCAGGCAATTCAGATGAGCTCGTAACATATACGTTTATCACCGGTAAAAAATGATTTTTTATTTCAAATCCTTATAAAGGTAGGTACTTAATGATATTACGAATGCATAAGGGACAGTGCATTTTTTTTAGAAAATGTAAAAAGTAGAAAGAGTAGGGCAGCTCAGAGAAGTGACGGGTTTACATTGATATTACGAGTGCATAGATGCGACTGAACTTGATTTTGATTGTAGGTCTCCCTATACACTACCTTACTATTAGATTTAATATGATGATAAAACCATGCAATTGAGATTTATCCAAATTTGTAGGAAAGTAAACTGGTCAGATAATGAATGAATGAATAGATGGATATAAGGGGGGTCCAAAAGTAGAAATACATACTTATACAGTGCAGTGGCCTGCCAAGGGACCAGACCAAGTGATGTATAATCTCGTATGTATGGATATGTGGCCCATGACATAAGAGTATCTGTATTAGTATTATGTATTAGTATTAGTTTAGTAGGTATTTGTTTCTGTTTCTCCATGATCGAGTGGAATCCACCGTACAAATTGAATTGCATCTGCCAGTCTGCCCGACTTCCCGAGTTCGCTCAGTTTACAAATTCTCATTTACTTCCTATTACCAGTACATACATACCTTCATAAAACATAAGTATTACATACATTACACATACATATGTACCTAAGTAGATTGGAATCAGTTATCTCTTTATATTGTCCACCAATTTGGTTTAGTTTGACTGACCATTTCTCAATAGAATATTATTCCCTAGTTTTTACTGTCATACACAAAAGCTAACTTTTTTATACTTGTACTTGTATTACTAAAAAAAGTATATGTAGTAAACATAAATAAGATAGTTGAGAAATAATAGCCCTTAAAATCCAAAGCAAATAAAATGGTCAAATATTATAGTTTTTCGAGCCAAAACTCAGGTACCTATAATTATCTCGTGTACACAAAAGCTCTATCCAAATTGAATTCCCCGAAAGTTGGAAAAATATCAAAACTTTTGTACCTTACTTACTTACTTGATTACTGATTACTGAAAGTTTATTAAATTTACTACCTAGTGTTGTTTAAAGTGAATTGTTTAGAAAGGTTTCATCATGAAATCAAAAGGTAAAAAATAAATTTAAAATCTAATATGTCGTATTATAATTATAAAGGCTATTGAACATCATTACTATTACATACCTAAGTAGCTTAGGATTAGTAAGTATTAAGTATAATGTAGGTATGTATATTGCATATATTGGGTTTGAGTAATGGAAAATGGGGGTAATATAAGACCATGTCATAAAAATTTAAGATCTCGTACTTTTCAGCAGCATATGTAGTAGTAGTTTTCATATCGGAGAAAGAATGCTAGCGATGCTCTGCGGGATTCGGGCGAGACTTTCCCCCCAGATCTCAAACTTTTTCGGGTTTTTCGGAGAGATAAAGAAAGTAGCCGGGTTTTAGAGATTTCAGAGTTGAGACGTTAGAGGGTTTTTCCATTATTACATAAGATTCTTCTTATATATCCGGGTATCTCTGATGAGTAGTAAAAGATTTTTATAAGAAGTGTAAATAGTCATATATGTAGCTATACCTAATACCTACATGCATGGTAAAGTAAGACAGTATAGGCTCATGCGTCTGGAGATAATACTTATGTCGGGCTCCATGAGATCTAACCTGGACCAAATTCAAATTTTCATAAAAATTAATAATTTTTCCAGATATAAAAATCCTATACAAACTTGTTTATTATGTGATAATCGGATTTTAAATATTATTAATTGTTTAACTTTTTTGTGATTAACTAACCTATACACTCTAAATAATACATAGCACTATCTAAACAAGTCGAATTTGCACAAAATATTCAATTTGATTTTTATATGTTGTCAAAATATATTATGTAATTGCAAAGTACCTAAAACTTAAATTTAAAGGATTTAATTTAAAGTTAACAAGTGTGATATAAAAAAGGTTCCTAATAATTCCTAATTACTAAAATAACTACCTTACTTAATATTTCTATAAATTACTTTTAATCATTAAGGTAGATAATATTTAACAACTACTCAGTTTAAATATTACTTGCGAGTAAATCAATATTTACACATCAACACATACCTACCTACCTAAATTAAATAGGTTCTTTTAATAATCTTTTTTATCAAATACCTCTATACCTACCTACTCGTAGGAATATTATTGTATAACTTGTAGTGAAACTGTGCCTTAAAAAACAACCTTCTATTACTATAACTAAAACTCTCAAAAAAATTACATACCTGAGTCATTACTTTACTACGGTTCAAATTCAAATTCAAGTCTAACTTTCTTGGTTTTGGCTACTTTTGCTTATAAACGTAAGTAATAGCAAAATAATTACTCTCTGCTTATTAGATATTTTAAAAGATAATTTTTATTATCGATTAGCTTTTTATCTAGTAGGTATTCAGTAGAATATGGATAGTACTTACCTACTGTGTGGCTGATGGTGATATTTCTTTATTAGATAGATAAAAAGCAATAATTTAAATTTTCGAATATTATTTTTAATAATCACACGCAATAATGTAGCAATTATTAAAAAAATAATTTCCAGCTTAATATTAGTAAGTAGTACTAGCTAATAAATGCTTACCTATACGTACTCGTACATATATACTCGTGCATATAAGTAGTGTATAATGCTATCTGTCTGTGTAATTAGGGTAAGTGTGTGATGGTTTGGAAAATTTCCTAAAATTTCTGTCCTTTCTCTCTATCTCTTTTTTGAATAGCAGCAATCGAGCAGAAATGCATTTCATCTCAACGATCGAACACTTCAGGAATGCTGGACAGCTCTGCAGCGAGTCTCCTGCATGGTACTGTACACTTTTTTTCTCATCAAATTCTTCGACTCTTTTTTTTTCCTTCTACCTACTGCTATTTTATTTTACCCTTTTAATACTTTACCTAACCTAAAGTATCAGATAATTTATAGATGGGTACTTACTTAATTTTTAATCACTAATAACCATTCACTTAATTACTAATAATTACTACTCGTACCCAGGAACATACGAATATGATAAGCTTTTATATAAAGTGTTTATGAAAACACACTCGAGATATCTAAGTACCTTAATATTTTCATTTTTTAACACTTGGCGTGTTGGAAAAATATCCTACAATTTTTTTGTCAGAATTTTCCCCAAACTCATTCACTTAATTATTCATTATTCATTCTAGCTACATAGGTAGTTTGTTATGTATGTATTACATTTACCTATCATTTCGAAATTATCATAATCACTGAGGACTCACTATATATATCCTTAAAACTTGTATTTATATTGTCTAGGTATACTTAAAAGTATTCACAAGAACTAGTAATTATAATTATTAAGCTTTTCTTAACAAGAAAGAGATTATAGATTGTAGGTGTTAATGTTAATACATAATTCAAACTTTTGTAATACATTGAAAGCCAATACTTAACTATAAATTAGGTACTTACATTACATTAATGCTTACCTTGTATGTGCATATTATGTACTATATAGGTATAATATAAGACAAGAGTAACTAGTTTACATGCATAATTCAACTTCTTCGATATCACTTTCGATGATCATGAATGAGGCTTAGGCTTTAAAATAATAGTAAATTAACAATCAAGTTCCGTTATACTATATACTTTATCAGTGGGGTTTTTATCGTAATCATTTTATTGTAAGAGACTTTAAGATTAATGCCTTTGAGTGTCCAGAAGGAGTTCTTTGGATAATCATGACCTAAATCGAAACATGGTTAATATCTCGAGTAAGATTAGGACCCCCAAGGCAGAACGAGATAAAACTACCAGAACCCTTAAGCCTTGAACTAACCTCTCTTTTTTTAAGAATAAGAGTAAGAGTTTTGATAAATCCTCAAGAATTACCACACATTTTAAAGTGTACCTTTACCTTTACTCTTTACTTGTATTGTGTAATAGGCATTACTTCCAGTCCAGTATACATAGTTGCTTATGTTTGGGTAGTACAATTAGAATAAAATATCAAAATAGAATCCTAATTTAAAATGACCCTAATAACATAATGAAAATAGTTCATGCATTTGAGTCTACTGCTTGGTTGTTTATTCATTTTTTTAAGGATATGAATCATGATAAGCATCTTCTACTCTACATATAAATGTATATATAATTAGGATAAAGTTGGATCTAAAATTTAATCGAAAAGGTTGAGTTCTCCCCCACCTTTTAAGATATTTGGAGCCTACGCAGGGCAATGCAAAGGCAACTTGAGAGATACAAAAAATCAAAATAGACATTGATTTATCGAACTTATAAAGTAATGTATGTAGGTATAAATAGTAGAATAATATACTGACTCTTTTTTTTCATAAAAATTCTACTAATAGCATAGATAATTGGGAATGGATTAGAATTAGAGTGTAGAAATAGAGTGTTCCTTTAACCCTTTTTACTCGAAAAAAAAAACATAAGTAGTTAAGCTCCTTCACAAAATATCTATGAGAGTTTTGATCCCAAAGCTCAACTCTATCCCAGCCTATTTAAGAGTATTTAAGAAAATTAGATCATTTATTTAAAGAAACTTCCCTAACTTCGTAGTTGCAAAAAGAAGAGCAATGTTCTTTAGCATTTCTTCTAAATACATATACATATATATCATTTGAATTCAAGATTAGAAAAAAATTTCGTCGTTGAGAAAAATATGTAGTTTTTTTGCCAAATGACTCAAGGTGATTTTTTTTTCTTTACACAAGTGCAGGCAGCTGCATGTGCATATTACTTTTTAACATACATTTTATACTATTTTAAAGTATTACTATACCAGTACATTAGGAAAAACTCTTTAGCCACATTCTGCATACTAAATATCTGTAAAAAAAAATTCAGCAAACTCAAGTTATCTGCCATCACCACAAAATGTAATAAAAATGCATTGATACATAACTTGTACTTTGTACTACTAACGAAAGTACAGAGTTTTATTTACTTGAAAAACCCACTTGCTCAATTCCTCAATTCCTCAATGCATCTGAATCTGAACTAACTAATAGTTGAGTTACAAAATAACGTGATCGTGCATTGAGAATTGAGGTGGTTTTTCGATCCAATAAAATGAACACTTCTACTCTCAATCCATTGTTAAATATTCATTTATTCAGGAAGAGCATACTTTTGCATTTGCATCAACTGATACGAATGAATATAATATTATTATTATGTATTTTCAAGGTAGCCAACTTTTCATTAGCTTTTACTGGAAATTTTTTTTACAACTCATTTCAGCCTCTCAGGTATTTGAACAGGCTCGGCTCAACCCAAAACTGAAAAAACCTTATTTGAGTTTATTTATGTAGGCCGCAAATAAAATATAGATATACTCGTATAGCTACAATTGATTTATACCTACCTATCTTTAATTCTATAGAATAACTCATGGAATTCAGATATAGTACCTACTTAACTAAAAGTTAATAGTTATTGATATTACCTATGCCATATGTATTTATTAGTAAACATTCTCTTACATAATCATAATGTGTGGATTCTACAAATAAATATCAATCAAGTCATCACTACTTATCGGAACACATACTTAATAAGCTTTTAAGCTGATAATAAAATTTACGTAGATACTTATATAAATTCCAAACTTATGCTAATTTCATAGAGGCACGTGCAGAAAGTAAAATCATATCAATCTTAAGATAAACAGTAGGTTATGGTTATGATGAATGAATATTGTAAATGTCGATTAATGTCAGTCTTGACCATTTTAAAATGATTGTGAATGTAATATAATTCTCTGGGGTTGAATGAACAATTTGAAATTAGTTTAAAGTGAGGGATGTAGGAGGTAAAAAATTCTTTATTTATGGTCAATTATTTACTTGTAGTAGTACCTTGTAGTAGTACCTATTTATATTGAAAAATAAAAAAAGAGAAACTTAAAAATAAAAAATGTTAGTGCATACACGTGTTAATATAAAAATGTAAAATTTAAAAAAAATCCTTGGACTAAAGTAATAAATTGAATAAATAAATGAATAGCACTAGCCTTACATACATAATTTACTATCTAGTACATAATACTTGTATATTATGGAAGCTTTTTAATTGTCTTATTATTTTAAAAAAACTTGAATATCATTTATAACTCTTCAGCCAGTATATTGTCTCATGTGCCAAGTGCCGTTTATTACTGATTTGAAAATGGCTTAGGAATGAGCATAGTCATAATCATTGTATCTCAATAAAATGTCAAGTTAGGCAAAATATTTCAATGCAATGCAAGTGGTAATATTATGATTGTGAGTGTCTATTTATAAAACAAAGTATGTATATTTGTATATTATATGAAATAGCAAAATTTATAAATAGAGTAAGTAGTAATATTGGTAGCTTATATAGGGAATGGGGAAATAGATTCGAATTTGTATTTGGAGAATTCTTTGACAAGTGGTGTATTTGCTAGGATAGGATAGGATAGGATAGGATAGGATAGGGATAGAATTTGGCTACTTGTCAAGGTCTTGGCTTGAAATTTCGAATGCAGAAACATTCGAAGACCTGCTGCTGCACAACAACATCTATACATTATACATATGTCGTATACAATTTATAAACTGAATACATATAGAGTAAATCCTTTGGGTCTTGTCTTGTCCCAGTCCCAATATGAATCTACATGAATACTGATGTAATGTATTACCTAGTACTTATTGAGATTTGATATTGAATGCACATTTTCCTTATACACATATCTACTTTAATCTATCGAATTGGTACTGTGTACCCTATCTATCTTTATATTTGTCTTGTATGATTATAGCCATAAGTTAGTTAGTTGTATATGAATTAGGGTCCATCACCATTTTATGTAACCGGCCAGAGCCGTCAAAAGTTTCCTATCAAAATAGTATTAGAACATACATATATTATGTAGGTAGGTATACTTTTTATTATAGCAAATGGCAAATCCTACTATGTAGGTATTACTTATATATACCTAGATACTTTATTTTATTAGAGATAAATCTAGTAAGGTTGGTAAGTTAAATTTTGCAAAAGGCAAAGTCGAAACAACAAGTTGAAGTTGAGTTGAGGGATACACTACTACATTTTACAAGATTGAGATATACATAGTACTTACTTACTATTACCATACTATACTAGTTACCACTGACTACTACTTGAACGATATTAAATGTTAACTCTTTTTGCCAATGTTCTCTTTCTCCTCCTCGTATTTTTCTATTTCTACTTATTTTACTACTCATGACTAACATATCTATCTATATGTATGTATATGTATCTGATAGTGTACCTCTTTGTAAGTATTTTTATACTGTTGCCATTTTCCTATACAAATATACGTACTTATTCGTATTTTAAATAATCAGATGCAATTTGCTTGCATTCCCCTGCAAATCTACTTGTATCAGTACGTAGTACTTAATATTATGTAGAATAGATAGATACTTACACTTACACTTACTTACTATGAACCTGTAAGTATTAGGTAGATATAAATATAAAGAACATTCAGTACCTACAGGTCTTTCTCAGTTTGTCATCAACTCCAGTTCCTCAGCAGTTTTTATTTTAGTAGAAAAAAAGTAAAAATTTTTTACCTATTTTATCTACCTACCTATCTATACAGTCAAAACAAAACCTGCTATTCAAAAGTAACAATTCGAATGGCACGAGCGACACAATGTCGTAGTAGATGAAGTCCGTATACCTTGTCATTTCTAAAGCTCACAAACCCTCTAAAAGCAAACTCAAAGCAATCAAAGACAACTCAAGTGCAATTTCTCGTTTCTATTAATTCATTATGACCTTGATCCATTAGATTTTTCGAACTTTGAATGAAAAATAAAAATTTTCCAAAGTTTCAAAAAAATAATAATAGGAAACAGTGGGTGAAGTGCAGGAAAAATTCTGAACTGGTGATTGAATGATTCATTAAATATTTGGTGCAATACAGTTTCATCCATTTCTCGTTGTTTTATCAAAACTCTACCTTCGACCTTTGCATTTTGCCCCCTTCATCATCCACTTTTTTAATCTTTTTCGCCCAATAATACTTAACATAATATAATAGGTTAATAATAGGTTAAGTAATGCACGCATATTAATCCTGATCGAAAAGTGAAGTGACACTTTTATAATACTAATACTACCTACTATATAAGTAGTAATATATAAGTAGTAAATCTATCAGGTTTAGGTACTAAAAATTAAACCTATAAAGTTAAAACAAAGCTAATTTTATAGTACCTACTTATTTATAATAAACACAAAAGACAAAGAAAAGTGATTGCTGGTCGAATTTCTTGCAAAAATTGTGAACTCATAGGCTATCTTATTTTTATTAATGATATCTGAAGTGCTCATGTCAAATCAAATTTTCCTCCCTTGATATTCCAGACAGATTCAAGTAATAAAATCTAATCTAATAAGCCAAGTAAGTTTGCTTAAAAATTACCAGACAATGTCTTAAGTTGCATATTTCTTATCACAAGTGTAATATTACTACTACTATTACAAAGTAAATACAAAGTTTAAAATACTTTTTTTTGTAGGTTAAGAACTTTAACTTAAATCTAAAAGGACGGATACAGATAGTTTGTTGTTCTTCTACTTTGATACTTATTGACTTTGACTTTTAGTTAAACTGTAAGATAATAAGATATGCATAAAAAACTGGGCATAAGTTTATAATCTCAAATCAACTGTCTAATTCTGAGAATTTGGAAATTATTAATAAAATAGAAACCAGTTATTGGCACTAATTCATAATTTCACCTCAACTTGCTCTAATACAAAACCAACTCTCAATATTATCCTCTCAATTGGATAGGTAAAAAAAATTAAAGTTTTCATTTCTAACTATTATTTTATAGCTACTTTTATAGCTTTAATTGATAAAATAATTCTTAATATGAGCATATTAGGAATAGGTATAGGGTATATTAGATATAATGTTTCTTGTCTATCATTTTTTTTAATTCTCAGAAACACATACATATATATGCAAATGAATGTCACTTTCTCAATTTGTATTTAAAAATTTATTCATATCATAATCTACCTGCTTTGAACTTTGCTCATCCTAATCCTAATCGAAATTCTGGTTACTAGGATTTTGACTAGGTTGTAGTAGCTGAGGTTCTATTCAAATTATAAGCTGAAGGCATAAATAGATACACATACTTATATTTACAAAGAGTACATAGTATAGTTGGGGGTGTTATTTTGCAAATAAAATCCGAGATTAGAGCCACTTTTTATAGTCTCAAAAGAAAAGTAAAAAGTGGGGCTTTTTATGTCTCTTTTGTCGGGTGCTGATGATGGTAATCTCGGGCCAAAAGAAATACATTTTGAGGGCCCTTTTCTGAATTTTAAATCCTGATGTTTCATTTAATTCTCTCGAGCAGTTTCCTTTGGCCTAGCTCTCGATCTCCTTATACTACCATACATACATGCATACATACTCCTTTTTACAATATTACCAAGTATTTCTTTTTATATGATTTTGATACTCGGCTGGCTCAACTTTTCTACAAACTCATAATTTCAGAGCTCTTTGAATCCAATTTGCATAATTTTTCACTCTCGACTGCCAACCGAATACCGAATCATCGTTTTTTCAAAAGAGATATGGCCCTCGTATACATTTCATTCCCATAACTTGATAATAATCATCATATAAATAAAAAATGCATAAAATTTCACAAAATCACAAAGCCATTAAAATTCATTTTTTTTTCCTTAAAAAACTAAGAATCGAGTTGAGTATACATTTACTTACATTCATTTGTTTTAAGCTTTCATTAAAAATTCATTTGATTATATTTTTTTTAGTTTCTCAAATCTCTGGTTACCCCTAAAAAGACTATACATTTACATTTCGTTATAAAATAACCATTGTACTACTAGTGGTTATATTGATAATATAGTATTTGAACTAGAGTCACGAGTTTTCAATTTAAAAGTACAAATTTATAAGTATCTAGGTACATTAACTAATAATTATAATAGAAAATAGTTAATGCTTCATTGAATTGAATATCATGCATAAAATAGAGTAATTAAATAATAAATAGGGAAGTAAAGGTGTATGGTTTATGTTTAAATTAACTACAAGTACATATAATCTATTATGTTACATATATGAATCATTTACATATCTTATGTAAATAGTAGAGCTCAATAAGCTCAACAAAGTACTTGAACTTTGATACAATTTGAACAAGTTTTTGATTAACGCATTTTTATCAAGGTGATAGTAATAATGATACATACTTATTTACATTAGGTAGGTAAATATTGAGTGTATTTTATTCTGATGATACCAAATGTAGGTCACACATTTTTTTTTTTTTTATTTATGCCAATTATCTATTGATAAATAAATATTTTATCGCTTCAGTAATAATACTAATAATTCTAAAAGTGGTTGAATTTACCCATTTTATTAACGTGTAATCAAATCATCGAGTGCTTCAAATTTTTAGAGTAGAGAATGAGAGATATGCATTTTTTTAAAAAGATTTCATAGGTAGGTACTTCACATTGAATGTTTGCATTTTGCATAAATATGAAATGTAATAAAATCAAGCACTCGTTTTATCCAGTTTTGATAAAAGTCAATTTAGTATTGTGCAGTATTTTTGATCATAATTATATGTAAATAGGTTCTTATCATTTTATCTAGAAAATTTTCCAAATCCTTCAAATATATTTTTAAAGTGCTACTTACTCATCTACTGATAATGTTATCTAGTTTATGATTTGAGAGAAATGGACTCGACCAGAATCGAATTCAAATCAAATTCATTTTTAAAACTACCTGAGCTAATATTTCTAATACAAGTAAAACCGAAAACCAAGTACTTCTGTAAACAATGTTTCATTTTGATACATTTTAAACGCATTATTTGTTTAATCAACGATTATAAACTTTGTTTAATTTCTCTTATAACCATTTTTCCAAGTACATTGTTTTAAGCCTACTATAGATATAGGTTAATGAGGTTGTTGAACGACTATTTACAATTATATTATCTAAGAATTATATAAACAATGTATTTAATATTTATTAGTACTAACCCTACTTAAATCCTCAATCTAATAATCTATGTGGATTGTGGATGCATTTTAGCATAAAATATGGTTCGCATTTTTTACGAATTTTAATTTTAATCCCATTCATACTACTATGGATTACACTTTTTTTAAATTACTTTCAAAATATTAATACTCACGACAAGTAAGTACCTATATATAGGTATCTATTATACTTATAATTATAATATACTTAGGATTAGTCTATTGCAAGTTTTCGAATTCCAATTGTCTCTTGATATCTGGCATTTGGCATTGAAAATTGCATAATATGTGAACATTGATCTCAGCAATATCATTAATTTATGCAGTCTAGATAGTTCGTAGTTGATGGGTATACCACGTTTGCTTACAGTAAAACTAGTATTATTAATAGTGTTAATTAGTATTAAATCACAAGATAGATAATATGTGTTAATCTCTACGTAATATCTAAATGTAAATAAAAAAAATTTATTTAAGCTATCAATAATCTAAAAAGTAAGGTAGGTATTGACATTAGGTATTATATTTTAAATAAACTTTGTACTTGAAAATATTCTTGAATTTAATCTCTAACAAATATTTCCTTTTACAAATATTTCCGATAGAATTTTTTTCCTAAAATATTTATGAATTTTCTCAACTTAACTTATAGTACTTGTACGTACATAGTATTTCGTAGTACTTATATATAGTACAGAACAAAATACTACAAGTATTTATGAGATGGAAATCTGTGTGATGAAAAATAAAAGCCATATCGAGAGACAAAAGAGTTTTCTTTCGGTTGAGAGGGCCTGACATGGGTCGACATGAAATTCATATTTTAACATCCCTCATAATAATGTACAGTGGTTGTATTGCAGTATATACTTATACATATACACTTATACTTATAACTGATTATAAGTGCTATTTTCTTCTTTTTTTGTTTTAATTTTTGAGCAGCGACTAAAGAAAAAGGTTAAAATATCCTACTCCATATATGTATGAATAATAGAGAAAAAAGAAAGAATCAGAATACATAAATACTTATACTCTAAGTATTCTACAACTTATAGTTTATAGTAGTTGTTGAGCTCGAGACACTTTTATTTATTACCAAATCTAACCATGACGCCTTTTGTACTACTACTTATCCACAGAGTTAGACTTGTGTATCTATTTTTTGTTTTAGTTTTAGTAGTACATACATTGTAGTAGTATGTACTTAAATAAGTAAGTACCCTACACTTTTATCTCATTCCATTTCTCTCTCCAGCATAGAAATACATTCATTTTTCACACTCTTGCAACGAGCACAAAAAAAATCTTTCGCCTTTTGGTCTGACTCGACTATTCCATTATTATTGCTTTATCTCGGCATTATTTCTTGATTCTTGAGTGCTCGGATCCTAACGAAAAAGCTCTATTTCTTTTTTCTTCTCAAACTGGAAAAGAAAGAAAGAAAGAAAGAAAGAAAGAAATTCAGCTCTCAAACCCCCGTCCTGATCTCCCTTTGTCTCTTTTTTTTAAAGAATTTTTTCATAGTACTCTACATATAGGCCATTGGTGAAAGCATGTACATAGTTCGTTGAACTACAATACTACTTACAAGACTATAAAAATACTAACCAAAAATGAATTTTCATATTCAATCCATTAACACTTGTAAAGAAACACTTGAGAACTTCTTTATTGTAGGAATAAATGCCAATTATTTTACTCATTATGTAGGGTGCTACAGAATACACACATAGTTATGTAAGTAGGGTACATAACTATGTGTGGTCCTCACTTGTTGTTAAGATGAATTTTTAACCATAATTGTAGTCCATAACATAATAAGTTATTTATATAGTACCTATGTATCTATGTCCTATGTAAGTATTTTCTTAAGGAGCAAGCAACTACTTAACTTATTGTATGGATATATGTAGTGTATTAACTTAAATTTTTAAATGAGGGGGAGGTCCGGTCGAGTAGAAATGCAGTAATAATAATAATAATAATAATTAATGCCAAGTTAACTTGACTTTGTAGGCTTTTTGGGCACGCAGTGAAAAATCCATGTTTCCCTTAATTGAATGAAAGAATAGAGATAGAATAGAATAAAGGTAAGGTAGGCTCAAAATACAGTACCCTATACTTGGTCCTAACTCGTACTTACTTACTATATACGAGTAGGTAGTTAAGACAAGTCTTTTGGGAATTTCATTCTCTTAAATTAACCCCCATTTGAGTCGAGTGTGTGTGTTCTTCTTTAAAACTTTCAAATTAAAGGCACTAGCTCTATGGATAAGTAGTATAAGTAATTATAAGGGTAGGTACTCAATTAAATATCCTTAAACAAAATCATTTAAGTATAAGTAGAATGAAACTACTCATTAAATTAGCTTGATGACACGCTAAAGAGGCTCATCATCATTCTTTAGCCAAAAACCACATGGTGTTCTACTTGTATATATCCTATCACCTAATCCTATCTAAAAACTCTTTAAGAGTCTGCTAAATACAATTTTTCTCCTAGTTAGGTATTGAGTTGTGAACAAGTCACTTTTATTTAGCTCTCCTTTTTATATTATTTCCAAAAACCTTGATTCTTAAAAACTAAGTTAAAAAATAATCAAATAAAATATCCAAAGTTGTAAACTGCATATATGGAAATTTTATCGGAGCACTATTTATTAGTAGGAGGATCGAAATACAAAAGTAAATTTTGAAATAAAAAAAGATTGTTATCTTAAATAATGGATTGAATTGGTTTGGGCAGGCAGGCAGGCAAACCTATATAAAATAAAATAAAGGTAATTAAAGACCTTTTATTTTATTTTCTATTTGCATAGCACTGTGTACAATTAAGTATATCATTTGAGTTGGTAAAAACTCGGTTGACCTTTCTTTTATACCAGGCAGTATATTTGCCTATTACTTCGATTAGAATATTCTTTTTTACTCTTTTCCCTTGAGAAATGAAAGAACGCCCCTTATTTTATTCAATCATTTTTTTACACAATTGACTAAAATAAAGTAAACTGATCGTGAGGGTCTTTTACAGCTCAGTTTCGGTCGAGTAGCTAGTTCCTATACATACCATATTATAAAAATTCTAATTTTATACCATTATTTCCATTTTACAGTGCTAACTTCATATTCTGTTTCTTTATGCATATTTAGATCTCATTTGATTAGTTAATGGATATTATTTGTTGTTGGTTTGATGATAAAATTTCATATTTTTTTGCAATTGAATCATGTAGGTAAATTAAGTCCAGATTTAGGGGTCATGCGCTGCCTTTCATACTTTTTCCATTTTTTTTTGAATAACACACGTCGTTTAGTAGTCTACATATCTACATAAGTAATACCTACATGTATGTATGTAGATGTATTATATAATAAGTTACTTTTATTTTTATTGGTCTGCTGAATTTTTCCAGCGTGACGCTTATCGTTTGTTCAAACGGCAGCTCCCCCATCACCATTATTTCATTTCATTCTTTTCTTTCTGTCTTTATTTCGACCCTTTTTTTCATTTTTTAAATTCATAAAATAGTTCGTATGGGTACTACTCACATTGTCACAAAGTATAATGGATGATTTTTATTATAGCATTTTTTATTTTTTACTCCGTGTACGTTAGCAGTAAGTAGAAGTAGAAGGATTATAATGGTGCATGTGAGCTGGAAATCAAATCGATTGAATTCGGGTATAAGAGTAGGAAAAGAAGTCGGATAGATGGATGGAACTTTTTTTCGATTTGTATTTATGTGGGGGGAAGATAATATCCTGGCAATTCACCCCATATAATAGTATACACATACTAAGGTACCAGATTCAGATTAGACTTTTACCCTATCATCTTTCTGCATTTTTATTTTTTAACCCTCATTTTTATTTTTTCCATCCCCTTTTTTTAATATGACTCATGTCGCCTACACGAGACTATTTTTTAAAAAATTTTATTTACAAAACTTTATTTACCTCAAGTTTTCTATATCCAATACATAAGTATTTTTTACAAATATAGTTACAGTTACATATACCTATATTATGTAGTTTCTGAATAGCAAGAATTACTTAAAAAATAGGGTACCTAGTATCTACTAATATTTAAAAAAAAATGAGGTGATGAAAATTGAAGCGATTCGAAAAGAATAGAAAAGTATCTAGCAACTACTCCATTAAAGGCCATTAGCTCTACCCTTCATTACTATAGATGAGAAAATTTATTCGAAAATGAAAATGTTGGCTTTTACCCCTCAATGATACCCTTCGAACCAATTTTAACTATGATATGCTACTACCAACTAGTGTATTACTACAAATATTGGTATATCAGTATAAGTATAAGTATAGATATTGGGTAAAATACTATTCATTTTGGGAGCACTTTTCCAATTTTAAATTAAAAATAGCTTACTACACAGTGGAAATGAGTGTAGTGTATGAGACAAATTTTAATAAAGATCATAGTATATATTGTAGTAGTTTTGTATAGAATCCTTACAGTGAAAGGGAGGCTAAATATTATTTACAGCAAAAAATCCAAATAGTTATTTGCTTCTCTGATATTTTCCTCACGTTTTTTATTTCTACCACGAAAAGCGGTATCAAACAAACCGATCTCGAATTCGATTTCTTTCCGACTCTCATTTTCTACACTGTTTGCCTCAAAAACCATTTTTCTCATTATTCTTTTACTTATTGCCGATACTAACTATGTTAAGGACTTTCGAATCCATACCTTATAAAGCCCTATAAGGTCAAATATCAAACATAAAATAATGATATTTTTCTATAAAAAATTCCCCCTATATTACTAATAAAATTGTAGAATACACTATAAGAGTTTTTACACTTTTTGAATTACTAGTAATTCTAAAAATAAAAACGAATATTTACATAAAGCAAAAAAAATTAGGATTTTGAGTTATGGGTAAATTAGACAGATTTTATTGATCCTTTATTCTGGTAGAGATGAAAAATCCCATCATAGTTTTTCTCATAATTCAGATCAGAAGATTAGCGATAAGATTTAAAAAAGTTTAATAAAAAAGAAAAAAGTATTGTCAGAAAGAAAAGAAATTTGGAAAAAGTTGAAAGATAAATTAAGATTTGGAGTTTAGAAAGAAATCCTTCAAAGATTTAATATTAGGTACCCTACTTATTACCTTTCAAAAAAAAGTTCCACATATCGAACCAACTATTCTGTATACTTTATACTGTAGGTATTGACTAACTGTGAGGAGATTAAAAGAAAGAAATGTTGAGAAAGAATGGTGGTGCGAGAAAAAGTCATAGTTGAAAAGCAAATGCAAAAAGTCAAAGAGTTTCTTTGAGAAAGTAAAAGAAAAAGAGAAAGAAATTATTATTAGAAAAAGTCAAAAAGCGAGCGAGTTGTTCACTCAAGTAGATGTAAAGGGGAGAAAAGTTAAAAAATCAAAAAAAAAAATCCCAAAAGAAAAAAGAAAAGAAGGCATAGAAAGAATGAGATGGGTTGATTTTTGAAGAGTTTCGACACTCAAGAAACTCAATATCCCCCCATTTTTAAGCACGTCGTAAATGGCCTAATATATTTTTTAACAACTTTTTCGGTTCAAAAAATAGAATAATAATAAAGGTATAGCAAAAAAGAATAAAGAATAGAAGGTACCTAGTAGGTAGGGTAATACTTTTTGTGATAGGGACAACTTTTTTCTTTCTGGCCCCTTGTTTGTTTTTCCACAATTTCGTAGCCCCAAAAATGAAAATGGGGAGATCGATGTTTTTTGAATCTCTTAAAAAACTCTGAAAAACCTAATGTAAGCAAACTAAGAAAAAGTTTTTTTGAGTATTATACTAGACCTACAATAAGTGTAGTACCTACATATACTAGGTACTAGTACTTACATGTAGTATAAGTGTGGGATTCTTTCTAGAAAAAAAAGAAGCTTTTTCCTCACTCGCTCACTTTTTCATCCGACTGAAAGATCAAAAAGGGAAATTTGTTCCCTTCCAAAAACTAAAACATTATCATATATTTTATGCATATCATCCATCCATCTCTTCTTACTTACCCTTTTTTATTTTTACAGATCATATTCTTATTTCTTTCACCCCATACATATACAGTATACACATACATTCATATATCCATATCTTGTTCATTTAGGTAGCTACTTTTTACTTTTGCTCAACTTTTGTAATTATTTACATAACCTTTCTGTTTTATAAAATACTACCTACCTATCTACTCTTTTCTTTGCTTATTTGAACGAAAAACTTTGATATTTAAAAATCACATTAAAATTTTATAAATATCCCTGTCCTTGCTCTTCGCATATTAAATCACTATTAATGCAGAGTTAGTCATAATATTGGGACATTTTATTACTACATGAACAGTCGAAGTCTACTACATATGTACAGATAGTAAATGTGAGATAATAGATATTATTGCTTAAATATAAATATGTAGTAGATTGGCTATTAAAATGCATTGAGATACAAAGAATTTTGAAGAGTCATGCAAATTCTCATATCTTCTACCAGCTATAAGCATAATGTTTTCGTTATCAATTTTTAGAGTTCAAAGATCACCCTACATTTAACCAAACTTATTTTTCCTTATGTTACATTACAAAGTACTACTACTACTACCTATATAGTATGTACATACAAATCTGTATAAAAACATGCAATTTTTTATCATTGGTCTATATTATGTAGTAGCACAAATATAATTGTGTCTGGTATTATACTTTGTCTGACTTTGATCTGATCTGCTCAAAAAAGTTTGTCAATATTATATAAGTATAACTACTTACTTGTATGTACAAATATTGAATATGAATAAGCAATTGTTATGAAAAGATGATCAAGTATTTGAACAAATTTACAAGACTAATATTAGTTAAATGCTATGTACTACATTGTGCAGTGTTAATAGGGGATCAAATAAAAAGTCGTCTCGAGATGTCAAAGATTATATAAGGATACCCTTCTCTAATTATAAATAAATAAAATAAAATATCCTTCTGTCTCAAACAGACACCATGAAAATTCTAGTATAGACAGTATATATGTGATGTCTATTTTTAATTTTATTTGTAAAATCTTTAAATGCTTCAGGGTTTGAATCTTTTAAAGATATTTTAATATCAAATTTTTCTCATTTGTCTAGATTTTTATGCACAAATCTGCGATGCAATTACAGCAGCAGCAAGCGGCGGCCCAACAGGCCCAATCCCAGCACCATCACCTCATGCGACCTGGGTCCAGCAATTCTGGCTCAGAATCCGGGCTCTCCAAACCACACCAATGCCAGCAATGTCTCAAGGCATTCTCCTCGAACCATCAGGTAAAACTTAAGAATTCTTATCAAATTTTGACATTTTAAATTGACATTATTTTGAATGGGTATAGTTGGTCCAGCATATTCGTGTTCATACAGGGGAGAAGCCCTACAAATGCTCTTACTGCGACCGACGATTCAAACAACTTTCTCATGTCCAGCAGCACACCAGGCTACACACAGGTAAGGTTTTTCTCGATAGCCAGAGAAATTCTTTTTATTTTTCTAAAAAAAAAGCAATTCCACGTTCCATAATTCAATCAAGCTAAAGAACCCAAACTTTACTTTTTAATCTTAAATGCCTTCATATTTTATCCTTCTTGTATTTTTATCCTACATATATTCAAACTGTAAATACTGTAAAGTATGTAGAGGTAAGCAAAAAATGCCAACATTTGAAAAGCTTATCAGAGTGCGTGAGTATAAAAAATAATTGATTCCATTTCCCCCTTGATTTCAACTTGAACACACTCACTCACATATAAACTTGCCCTTTGGAAATTTGAAAGCTCGCCATTTTTCTCTTTTTTGATGATAATATCGACTGATATAAACAGTACTTAGGTAATATATAGTGCTACTATATTTACCACATACCTACTTGTTCATATATGGTAGTAAAAAGTATGAATTAGATTTTTTTTAGAACACGGGTTGAGGGAAACCCGGGCTACTCACGCAATTCTTGAAAAAAGCTGGGGCGTGGTATTTTTCACCCGAAATATCGAGCCCATCCCATACCCATAATAAATTAATAACTTACATCAAATACTTATCCCTAAATATAGTCACTTTTTTCATAGTCCATTTTTTACCTTTGATTTTTCCCGTTTATGCAAATTATAATTAATAGTAGAGATTTCGTAATTTAGGTGCTTAATTTTAGGAGGGAAATGCACAAGTAAGGTTCATAAATCAACGTTGAAAAAAATAATAAATTTTGCAAATATTTTTATTTATGTAGGTATTTGTATTTAAATAGTAAGCAAAATTGAATATTCAAATTAGTCAAAACTTCTTGTATACCCGAGTACAAAGAATGAGCTTACTTAAAATGTTACGTAATATTGAGTAGTATCATTTAAATTTTGGTTGCCTTTTTAAAACAGAATGAATATTGTAATAGTAAATAGTAAGTAAGTAGTTAATATAGCTTGTAGTAGATAGGAAAAAAAAGATTGAGATAAGCAAGGGTCTTATTTTAATAGATTTTTTTGCTCCGTATAAAATGTGCATTAGATTATCTCGAAAGGTTGAATGAAATGAATAAAGGTTCATTTTAAGTTTCAAGCAATTCAAATGAGATTTGTGGTCTATTTGACCACCGGTTGTGTTTGAATATCTAATTCTGATAGGAAACAAGATTATTTAAATGTACCCTACTAGTACTACTACTGGTACCTACATAGGCATAGGTATGATACTTTGTGGTTACTTTTCTAAAAAAAAACGACCACCTATAGTGATCAAAGAGCAAAGTATACAGATTATGTACTCGATGATGATGATGAGTATCATAATAAAGTATAATAAACATTTATAAAATAGATTTAGATTTAGATGGAGATGCAGATGGATAGCAGAAGAGTAGCGGGACATGGATGATAAGGATAAGAAAAGATCCTGAAGGATATTTAGATTGAGTAGAGCATAATAAATTTTTTTATGGAGAGATCGTAAAAAATAGTGAATCGAATGTTTCAGTTCGGGTCCAACCAAACCAACGAACGAACGCCGATAAAAAATGCAATTAAAGAAGGAAAAAGTAATTGCCACCAAGTTATTATACTTAAACTTATAGGAACCTCAGTCATTTGAGGTTCCTTTCTGTGTTCCAGAAAAGTTTTAAAAAAATGGATGTCTTTTGATCCATCCTTGTCTCTTTTATGTTCTCAGATAGAGTTTTTATTTCTCATTTATTGGATATTCTAAATTGACTCAAACTTTTCACATGAAATTTGTATACCTTCTTATTACATTACTACACTACCTACAGTACAGGTCTATTATGAAGTAGAGTAGGTACTTATGAATAACAATGCTTCCTTAAAATAAAATAAAATTTTACATCCTCATGCTAAAAAGACCAAAATAAGTCATATAAAATGAAGTAAGTACCTACCTAAAAAGAAAAAAAAAAGCATATCATCATACTCGTATCATAATAAAAGAGAAGCTTTAGTCGTTATTCTTTCAAGCATTAAATGATCAAAGTTATGTTTGAATACTTTACTTTAGACAATACTATTGCGAAATGAAAAAGAACTATTCAATATAGATAGGTACCTATAATACACTACATAAGTTTTTTAAAAATGAAATATTAATTGCAAGACTTTATGATATGATCATCTATTTCATAATATGTACATAGTATAAGAGTACCTAGGTATATAATGTATGATATGAGATTTTAACTGTTAATTTTTCATAGGCAAGCAATAGGAATAAAGATGTACCTACCATAGGACGACTTTGAGAAATAAATAAAACTTGGTTGGTTTCATTTTTCATTGCATTTCATGTACAATTATTGGTAGGAACTATAACACTAACTAGTACGGAGTAGTACATTTAAGATTGAAATTTTATGAGAAAGAGTTTGTTGAGTGTAATGTATTATCAACTGTAAATGATATTCTTTTCAGACTTGTACTATGTACTACTTAATAGTACAAGTACTGCTGTAAGAATAAAAGTTTGGTAAAAGTTTAAAAACAATAGCCTCCAACTTGAACAAACTAACATTTATATTTCTTTCGTTTCTTTTGGTTCTTTATTTTATATTATGTAGGAATAAGGGCACACAAAAGAAAGGAAAGAAATAAATATTGTTAGGCAGGCAGGTTTGTTGTTTTGCGCTTTTGACATTCCGCTTCATACTACTCCTACTGATATACCATATCATATACATAAATTGCTAATTAATATCATGTATTATTATTATCCTCATCCAGCAGTTTCTTTCCAGGTTTTCCCCAAAGCTAAAAGTTGGGTTAACTTAACTACCTATTGCAATGTATTATGTTGGTACATAAAGATATTATTAAAATTGTAAAAACATTTTCTGCGACAACATAAAAAAAGTTTTCATTAAACTTTACTCTAAAAAAGTTGCCAGCTACCTGAACCTTATTAATACTTACATAGCCTCACTTTACTTGCTTACCGAGAGTTTTCTGTTCTAATTTCTGGGTAATAAAAATAAAAATCCGTGATTAACCAAAGGTTTAATAATAGGCTTTGTTTGGTTCCATTTTTTTAAGTGGAAATCGATTTGAGTAGAGCTAAATTATTTTTCGTCAATCCATTTACATTTTTTCGAATATTTCGGGGATCATAAAATAAAAGTTTCTTTAGTTGACGTACTTCCGCCTGCGAGTAATTTCCGTTCAGCCAGTCGAGTAGAGTTGAAACCCCAATCGATGATCAGTCAGGGCATTTTATTGAAAGAAAGAAAGTTTTTTGGGCGTGCATTTAGAAAAATGTAATGGTTTAATGTATGCAGATATAACTTATGCATGTACTCGTACATGTATGTAGTACTTATGTATTGAATTGGAGAGAAAAAACCATAAAAACTAACTAGAGTCAATCACGATCATGAGAGCTTTTTACTAATTCAAAAAAGCTAATTACCCAACTCTTCTGGAAAATATTATGGAAGTAAAAAAGCCAGATTTGACTTTGAGTAGTTCGAGTCCACAACCCAGTCAGACTTTTTTTCATTTCATACATACTAATTCAGTTCTATTCTGATTCAGAGAGGGAAAAGTAAAAATAGTTATGTAGTAATATTGAATGGTGAAATGGTATATAATAAAATAATGGGAAAGTCAAGTCAAAAAAAGAGCAAAATTCGAGTTGTGGAATAGGAATAGGAATAGGACTGGTACTGAGACAGGGACAAATGAAAAGAAAGAAGTCAAGAAAAATGTAAAGTAATAAGTAATGGTAATAAGTCAGAGGAGAAGAAACCAAGTAATTATAAGAACAAAATGGGCCACAATTTTTCTCCACTGATTTGCCTCAAATGATTGAGATGTAATGGCTTCTCTCGTGATTTTGACTTGCAGGCCAAAAAAGTCAAGACTTTTAATTACTCAAATATACTACGACTACAGCTATCCTTTTACTAGTAGGGTACTAGGTATACCTATACTATCTGTACATAAGTACTCACTTTAATTTTCTGATAGTAGTAACTAATGTTATTAAATGAAAATGAAGCATGTGTTTTAAATTGCTAACTCTGATTTTTGGTTAAGAACATTTACCATAAATATTACTAATATTTTTAGGTTTCAGATAAATCAAAATCATGAATTAAATTTAATAATCTAATCTAGGGATATCATATCTGTAGCAATTTTCTTTAATATATAAAGATAAGTATATGATAAGTATCCGTATACAAGTGTATGTAGTATAAAAGGGTCCTTTCAAATTTGAAAAAAAGGCAATTGATAGATACCCATTTTTTGTACCCAACCTTTAAAAAAATGATTCATTAATGTACCTTATACATTCCAATTAGACTTATTACAAACTTGTATAAATCAGTGTTTAATATTATTGATACTAACCAGTAACTACTGGGAAAATATACTATCGAGATATTTTAAACTTCCATTGCATATTATTTTGAATCATATAATTTAACCTGTGAAGCATGATATGGAGAGAACAAGTGTAAAAGAATAATCAGTATAATAAGTAATTTTAACAAGATGAAAGGTGTGAGATGAGACTCTTATTTTTATGAACAAGTCGTAAATCTCGACTAATAAAAGTTTTTCATGAATAAAATTGTAAAAGAAGTTAAGGAGAGGAGAGTACGAATTTGCAAAATTATATTAAAAACTAAAAGAAAAGCTTTCAAGGGAATGGACTACTCATACATACTGATATGTACGGTATATCTATACTTGCATACTTATACTTACCTTGATGCCTAAAAGATTTTAGGAACTAAGCTTTTTGTGTTGATTATTCTTAAAGCTCATAGCCTCTGATTTTATATCCATTTAAATTATACAACAAGCTGAAGAAAGAAAGAGTAAAAAAGATAAGTCCTATTAAACAAGTGTAGATACTTTTAGATACGAGTAGTTTATAAGAAAAAGAACTAAAATTAAAATTAAAAGAAGTTCAACTTAAGTGAGCAAAAAGTACAGAAATAATAATTGTAGTTGTAGGACTAGGCCTTATTCTTCTTCTTGTACCCTACTGCCTACTACATACAGATACTAACTATAGTATTTATACTACTTGGGAAAAAAGAAAAAGAGACTTTGAAAAATTAATGATGCCAAGTTTTGTTTTGATTCTGATCTAGTTCATTATTTTTCTTGTTATTTTTTATACTCTCTAGTCCATGTCAGCTCATCCTACAGTACCTTATTATATATATGTAGTACTATACTCTTGTATTGTGTAGGTAGTAGTTAAAACTTAAAAAAATTTAAAAAATAAATTAAAACTTTATACTAGTAGAGTACATGTATAGTAGGCAGTAGTACAAGTATTCATGTTTTACAACCAAAGGCACACGTCGGATTAAATTTAACTAACAATAATAAGACATGGAAAAAAACTTTATACCTGGAATCTTACACTGCACTGGCATAGATTCATAAAAATCTACTACTACTATATATGGTACATTATTCATCCTTTTTTTCTCATAAGCAAGATAACCTGTACCTATAGGACTTACACAGCCCAATAAGGGGAAAGTGAAATGATCTTAAATCTTATAAGGTTCACTTCTTAAAGACAAGTTAAGCTTTTTATTTATAAGCACTACTACCTATAATACTAGTTCTACTATCAGTATCTGTAGTAGCATATACATATACATGTACTATATTATGTTTATGTAGATAAGTTTTAAAAAAAGTATCGTCGAAGAATCTTTTTTTCTTTTTTGCCAGCAGGAGGAAAAGAAAAAGAAAACTTCATTAAAACATCAAAACTTTTTGGGTGACTGCAAAAGAAGAGCATCATCATCTTTCTCATTTTTAAATTTTTTTCTCCCCAAAACTTCTTTCCCTTGTTTTTTAATCTCTAGCAGTACATGCTAGAAAATTTGCATATTTTTTAACTTTTCTTTTTTACTCGATTCTTCACCTTCTACTTCTATCTACCTATTACTTAATATGTTGTATGTACTATAATAGTAAAAGTTATAAGTTTTCATAACATGGTCAGAATAGAGCAAGTTTTTCTTATTTTATGGGTCTGTCTAGTATTAGTAAGGTAAAATCGAGTTTGTATAGGTAGGGTACTTATTATGAAAATTCTGCTCATATATGGTTTAAGTGTAGGGCAAAGCCATTTGCATAAAAAGTACCCGACAAGCTCAAGTCTTAATAATAATAAGATTTTCGAGGAATTTTTGAGGACAAGGATGGTGGCGGTGAAAGAATTCTTTTACATTCTTTTCTTTTCTTTTTTCATTCCATTCTACTCGTACTCTTTCTGTTGGTAATGAATCGTGTCTTTCGAGGCTCGAGTAGTAAATACTACATACTATGTTTTAGAACTCTTGGACATTTTTATTAGACTTTTTATGGATTAATGTGAATTTTTTAACCCTTTTTCGTGCCCTAGCCCTCCCCCTTATACGACTATCTACCTCATATCCATATCCATATCATATACTTATACTTGATAGCATCAAACAGTTGTATACCTAGACCTACATGTGTAGACAATAGGAAAAATAAATTTGAAAGAGACGGAGAGAAATATTATTTTTTCTCAAACTTCTCCTCATCCTTTTCCCAGCCCAAAAATTTCTTTTATTTTGCTTTGCCTGTTTTTTCAACATTTTCGTGTTTGTGTGGGCTGGCAAAAAAGAAAGAAAGAATGAAAGATCTATCTAGGTTTAAAAAAAGAAATTTTATTATTAAGGAAAGCTTCTTTCAAAAAATACTTAAGTAGCTCAACTTTCATCTACCAGTATTACAAATCATATAACCTTTTCATCTTTCAATTTTAAGATAAAGAAAATTTATATATTTCTCTAGATTAAAATGTCTATTTACCTTTTTATAAATAAGTAGGTGTTCTTTTACCATAATTAACATTATCATCGGTTTACATTTTTTTTCTCAAATTTTTTTTGAAAAAAAGCAGTGATCAATGAAAATTAAGTATAGGCAAGTTTAAAATTCCTATTAAATGAAATGGTATTTTCAACCTTGAGATAAAATCTAATGCAAAAATAAGTAGTTATAATAAGTAAATTGTAAATAAGTGAAATCTCAAAAAATAGGATGAAAATGAACCTTGTCACTGTCACTTGTATCAGGTCAGGTATGAACAAATAAATAACCTAAAAAATTTGTCTCAGCTTATTTTACCAAGAAAAAAATAAAATTCAAATTCAAAATATACCTAGTTACCTATCATATTTATCAGTAAATACTACATGTAATATCATTCATGTATTGAGTATGACACTTGCACTTGCACTACATTTTGATAAAAAAAATTAATTCAAAGGGTTTGGTGTTTTATAAGGTGTTATACTATAAGTTATTTGTAGTACCCTACCTTCTCTCTTATGTAGCGAAACATGTTAGTAAATGCCATAAGTACTTTGTAAAATAATTTCAATTTTGAGGAAAATCTTTTTTTAATACAGATAGTATTCATATCATAATGTATTGTTATTAGTTTTTGTATGTACTTATATTTTTAAAATTTTCAAATACCTTTAGTTAGGTATTCTATTCTGCTATACTACCATTAGTACAGTATATTAGGTATAATGCATACTCTATAAATAGGTACCTAATAAATAATTATGGAAAAAATTATGTTTGGCTCAAAGTAATTGAAAAATCTCGATGAAAGGAAATTGACAAAATTTCAAGGAAAACTTAGAAATATTTGAGAAACTTACTGGTATAGTAGGAATTGGAATTCATAGAAATATGAAGGATCGATAATTAATTAACTGCTATTGGTATTCAATATCTTTTATATACCTAGTATATCATTTCATGGAAATCCAAAAAATTTGACTGATGGTTTATTTTATTTTATTTTTTCTATTTCATTTTAGTATTACCTATAGTGTAACATAAAGTATAATAAGCTACTTGATTGTATACTTTTTCCAAGCACATTACTTTTCATTTCCTCCAACTTTTTTAATAAAGATTTTTTTCCTTCACCGAACTCTCTCTCTGTTTGATGCAAAAACGTCGCATTCTTCTGTACTAGCACTACATAGTACTACTACAAGTAGTAGCAGAAACATATTATTACTATTATATCTTTACTAATATTTTTTTCTTTGGCCAAGATTCTCATCGAGGTTTTTTTGCTTATTCTAATAAGAAATATATATCCAGTCCAGGATCCAGAATTGCTAGTAAACTCACTATTTATGTACAAGATAGTCCATAGTACACATAGTAGTATAATCAAAGAAGGCTTTTTCCTTTTGCTTAATTAATTTTTTTTAATAAAGCACATTTTCCCCTTTATCGTTTGCTTCTTTTTTTTCTCTCAACTTTTTTCTACCCTTATATACAGACTAGGTAGTATACATTGTATAGCAAGAACCTTATAGTAGTTTAGTACGTAGATACTCCTTACATTAGTAATATTATCTGTTTCCTAGCCCGTCCACGCGTTGATAATAACTGAATTATTAAAAAACAACGAGCTCAGCTCTGAATCAGATCTTGACTCGACTCAACCAAAAAATGTCTCGATTTATTAAAATTAAGAGCTCGGCTTTGCCCCAAAGCTATCCTCCTTTTATTCTTACAAAAAAATACCCTTGATCCCTTCCTTTGATTTATAATAATACCCCAAAATATACATTTTACCCTCAAACTAGCATCAAAATCTAATTCTATTTTTGAAATTTTTTGTATTGAATTGATCTATATGTCTCGTACTCGTAATATGTGTTTGACTAATCGAATTGGAAGAAAATATGAAAAAAGCACAAGAATAAGAGCTCAAAATTTATTTTGACAAATGGTTTTTCTTCGGAAATGAATAATTATAATCAAACACGAATTGGATATTTATATTAATTTCATATACGATTAGGTTAGGCATCAGAAATTTTCTTAACATTTTTAGTCGTAGGGACTGCCAGGTATATTAGGTATCTACTTATTTATGTAGTGTATGTATGTAGGATGGACCCTAATTGTCTCAAGTTTTTTTTGTTCCGCTTACCGGCCGACGTCCCTTTTATAAAAAAACTTAATGAAATAAAAAGTCCAGTTTAATCATAGTCCAGGTGTGAGTGTTGGTAATTGAATTTTTTACTTGAGAAGGACCAATCTACATATACAAACAAATAGCCATCGGGCCAGACTACCTTAAAACATTTCATTTCAAATTTCAAATTCAAAAATAGTTATATGGGTAGGCTATAGAAAATAAATGTACCTATATTTTTATTTTAACTAACCAACTCGTCATTTTACAGGCATATAAAGCAAATATTAAGTATATTATAGTATGTGTACTCGTAGGTATACTTACAGTATCATTGCATGAGCGGGATTTTATATTTCAGTTCAGTCGTTATTATTTAGGTATTTATTATTCAAGTCGGAAGCTTTTATTTTATCAAATGGAAGAGTTGAAAAAAAGTAGAAAAAATCAGATTTTTTAAAAAATTTCTTTTTAAAGCATCAATAACATTTTGCATATAAATAAGTGCGAGTACTTATATAATACGGTATATGTATACCAGCGGCGGGCCCTTAATCTCTCTATACATATTATGTACATATTATATAATATAGGTATATTATATAAGGGATGAGATAGCGGACAGGGGAGAAACGAGAGAAGGAAGGGTTAGACAATGAATGAAAAATAGATATCAGTAAGTATGTATAAGATTTTTATTTTTGGACAATGGTCTCTTTTTATTTATAAGTTGCATTCATCATACTACTATACACGTAGAGTATATACAAGGTATATGTATACGTATAAGGCTAATAAAATTATATTATTACGTAATATGGTATAAGAGGGGGACTTTGAATACGGAAGCTTTAGGTGTACTTGGAATATTTAATATTCTAATATTTATAACAGTATACATCGTAATGTGCTTAGGTAACTATGTACATAGTAAATAGTGGTACATTCTGCTGAGATAATACAAAAAAAGAAACTTGATGAAGGAAAGAAAAAAATCTTGCATTATGGATATGCAAATGTTCCCTGAATAAGGCTCACAACGCGGAAGTAATATGAATCGGTTTTTTATATCTCATCAGACTTCCATAAAGACTTTTTCAGATCGAGATTTTAAATCCCAGCTTATCATTATACTTACATACATACATATACATACTTATACTTAGATATGTATGATATGATGTGTCCATTATAGTAGTATAATATTTTCTAGTAATTTTCAGTAGTTGTTGTTAATTTATGCATATCCGGAACACATCATCTTTTTTATTATTGTCCGAAATGAAAACTAGAAAGAAATAAAAAGTATTCAAATCTGCACTGTACAGTTATGTTGCACATACTCTTTCATTTGTATGAAATGAATGAGATTTAAAGCATATTCAATGATATTTGTAAGTAGTCTTAAATCACATTGTATTGGGATACCTCTGCTTAAACTTACATAATGAAATCTGTAATCTCATCCTGAGTAGAAAAAAAGTTTGTAAATTAAAAGAAAGAAATTCATTTATTCTCAAGTCAGATGAGAATGAGATGAGATTGAAAAAAGTTCACTTTGGCTGGTTGGTTGGCTAATTCTCAACTTTTTCTCAACTTAACTCGGAGAATCTTTTCGCTCCAGACTTTTTACTTTTTTTTTTGCTGACTATGAGATAACTATTTCTTTTTTAAATTAGCTTTTTGAAAGAATTTTCGGGGGAGCAGAGACTCTGTTGCTCTTTCCTTCAGCTTCAGCTCTAGCCCCAGATAAAGATGTTTTCAGAGGTGTAATTCTATTAAGAATTAAACAGATAAATACTTAGCAGAAACTGGGACATTCTCTCCCCCCTTTTTTTACAGAAGTGAAATGAAAGAGTGAGATTTAGAGAGAGAGAGAGAGAGAGTAGGAAAGGAAGTAAGTACCCAAAAGTAAAAGAAATTCATAAGTATGTATGTATAAGAAGCTCTGCTGATTTCTTTATTTAAAATTAAATGAATTTAGGAAACACTTTTTTCTCACTGGCTCTCCAGGGGCGTGAATACTTATGAGTTAAAATTTAAATTGAATGTGAAATTTCATATAATATTTAAAATTGAAAAAGTTAAAAACTTGTCTCGCATATGCACTCAATTAAATTGGGTGAAATAACGAGAAAACTGGCTCAGCATGCAATTCAATTTATCATCTCGTCGTTGGTTGGTGAGAGCATTTAAAACTGAATAAAAAGTCCAGAAAATCTCGAAAAGTTTCCAACCAACCATTTTTCTACACTTTTTCTTCATTTTATGCAAATATTTAATGGCATATATTTTATAAATTGACTTGACGAATGACTATAAATAAACATGCTTAAAAATCATCCTACTTTATGAATTATGCAAAGGATATTTTATTGTAGTCGAGAAGTAGCTTTTAATGTACATCTCAATTCAATGATGATAGTAATAATAATGATATCATCGTGGTTGGGAAATGTATGGTGACACCCTCAATGGGTAAAAACTTTTGAAAAACTAAAAGTTTCGAATTGACTGCCGCTCTCCCATACTATAATTATAATTACCTTCCCTCAGTTTTACTAACCATGAATTTTATTCGAAAAACAAAAAGTGAGAAAGAAAGAAGGCTTTTTATTCTTTCTTCTATGGACTAGGTCTATTCTGAAAGCAATTTACACAACTTATTACTTATTATATTTGCCATTATAATCTATTCATATTGATGTTAATGTGCTGAAAACCGCAAACATCATTTTGACTAGACTTTTTAAAACTTTTTGTAATAAGAACAAGTAGGTATACATATGTATAGTATATGAATAGTAGATTAGTATAGGTACCTACCTAAAATACATATATTTATCTCAATAGTTACTTATATACAGCCTACAAGATAGCTAATGTTATTCTAATAAAGATTTTTAATGGGAAAATACAAACCATTATTAGTCTAGGTAATTTTACTTTACTTTACTTTTCTTACAACTTTTGACATGAATTTTGTCAGAATTCTTTTAAAATTTGCTTTCAACCTCATTTACTCTCTTTAAATTGCATAGAAGAATTATGAGCGATTTGCGATTTGAAAAACTTTTCGAGGAGGAAAAGAAACTATCCTCATTTGCAAATTGATGGAATATTTTGACATTTTTATGATTGATTTACTTCTACCACGCATTCTATACCACCACATTCTCAGAATCAGATGTGAAAAATTAGTTTGATAAATCTATAAATATACACAAGAGTAGATATTTAAGTAGACATGAGGTGAATCTTATTTATTTTTATACAGTAATTCGCATTCATTTATATAATGTGTATCTGTAGTATGTAAGATATAAACCCTTTCCTGAACTTTAACCAGAAAACCGCAGCAGGGGTTTGGGTTACATTTTGCACTTAACCGACTAAATTCTAAATAAGTAAATCCAATAAAATAAATCCTTCAGATTTAACCCTTTCGATACTTTTTCCCAAAACGCTTTCTTTAAATACAATCCATATATATATATAAGGTATTTAGATTTAAAGTATGTAGGATACTGATAGATGAGCTTGAGTATATAAAGAGATTAATGATATTCGCAATTTTATTTTAGTTTGTTTGCTGCGGGGAAATTCTCCATTTATCTTTCTCTCTATTTCCGGTTGTCCGAATGTCCAAACCAAACTTTTTTTGAGATTTCTCAAAAATAGAAACTTAACATGAATTCATTTCTCATCTGAAAAATATTAAGTTTAGTTTAGTTATTCCATCTTTTTAAATTACAAAAAAAATTTAAGACAAAGTAAATATGAGATTTCTAAAGATGTACAGTTTAGTTGGATAAGAGCACTCGAGCTCATTTTTGTGCATAAGTACAAGTAGAGATCTTCTCTCTTATGATCAAGTATTTTCCCGGTAACTTATCTGTCAGTATATTTTTACTTTTAATATGATATGTTGCATAATGGGTCCTTTGTCCTTAAGGGTCCCCGGTCTGAACACAAAAGGCCAATGGCAGAGTAAATAAATACCACTAGATATTACTGATATATACTTATCTTTAGTAATATAATTTATATTGGTAATATAGTAGCAAAAGGACCTGAAGGCTTCTTATCCGCTTAAAATACGAAACATTTTTGTCTCATTCAAATGAGATAGTGCACTTATGCAAAGCTCTTCACCAAGTAGTGGAGATGAGTTCTCCCTTAATTATTATTTTTTTCCTATACTAGTTTTGTTGGCTATATCACATAAAGGGAATGACAAACAAACACTCTTCTGTTTTGCATACTTAATAAAAATTAGATAGAAAAAAACCAGGAAGAAAATTTTCCCATGAAAAGGGAGCTAAGAATAAAAGGGGTTGAGGGATTAAATTTACTATATTATTTGTCTTTTGAGGGTTAAGGGCACTATACTACAGTATATACTTATAGGGACGGGATCATAGATACGAGTACTAGTAGTAGAGTAAGTACAAGTAGGTAGTGTCCATTTTCAATTTCATTTGGTATTCTAATCAGATGCAAAGGTGCAGAGCCCTGAGCATTCCAACTGTAAATCCAAGTCTCCCTTGGTCTTCCTCCTTTGTTTTGCACTCTTCAGTATGCAAATTCCACACAGATTATCAGAATACATACATACATACAGAATAAATAATTTGATATTTTGAGAAAAAAAGTCTTTTGAAAACGAGTAGCTACTACCTTAAGTACTAATGGTAAGATACATAGGAAAGTATTACTTATGTACCTATTTATCGAAATGAAAAACGAAGCTCTCGGATGAAGAAATTCTGAGTATAGTTCAGAGAATAGTAGAGATAGAATAAAGATAGAAAATAGTGAATAGGCCATTAAGTAGGTGAGATGGGGGTAAGAAAGAGTTCTTTGATTTGATCATTTGCATAATCTAACTTAGTTAAGGTAGCCGGAAATACATACACGTAACATTTACATATCTCTTATACATATATAATCATACTTGCTTTGTATTCATTTTACTATACCTATCTATTTAAAATGTGTAAAAGGACACTTGCATATTTAATAAATTTTTTTCTTCAACTCTTCTTATTACCCCTTAGGATTAAAATTGATATTACATACATAATATATACATAGTGCTACCAGTTGTAGTACCAACGTAGAAATGAGTATAAAAATGTTGAGGATATTTCAGTAGTATAATAACAATAACGAAAAGAAATACGAGATCTGAATAAGTTAAATCCATGGGAAAACCGAAAACTTCAATTTTACTCATTTTATTGTCTTTTCAAAGGTAGTTTAGATTTAAAATAGATCCAACTATACAAGTTAGTAATCATTAATGTTTTTACATGAGTAGAGTATAGGATAGCATTTTTATTTAAAATTTTATTTTATTTCAACACATAATGAAAGTACATACATATAAGGCCTAATCAAAAATAACTTACTAAAAATGGTCATGTACTTTAAGTATAAAATGATTGTAATCTGGAGCATATCATGTCTTTTTTTGTCTGATTAACTTTATGATTGTAAATATTTTATTACTACCTCTTGCACAAGGAAACAATTGCTTGTAAATTGAAAATTGAAATGTGTAACTCGATTTTTACAACAAAAATCAAAAGTATTTATTTTTTTCTACCTGTATTATCTATAAAAAGCACTTATTCTTAGGTAATCAGAATCACTACTCATTTACCTGTACCTATAATTTTGCACTTATCCTTAGATATACTTACCTTACCATTAATATTATACAAAAAAGTATTTGGGGCAAAATGGAACGTGGAAATAAACCATATTTACAATGTATGATAGGTATTAGCTTGCTAAACCTTTTTTTAACAATTTGTTTCCTCTTTTTTCAGGTGAAAGACCTTACAAGTGTCACGTTTCGGATTGTGGGAGAGCCTTTATTCAGGTAAGCCTATATTTATTAATTTATTGTACATAGATTGGTACTAACTAATATAAGTAAAAAAATCAATAACCTTTCAAAAAGGTCCAATCATATCAATACCTATACAAATAGTGAAGCACCTTACCTTCCAAATATAAAAAAAAATATTTTGCCTTTTTTTCTTTAGCTCTCAAACCTTCAGCAACACCTCAGAAACCACGATGCTCAGCTTGAGAGGTCAAAAAATCGACCATTTCATTGTAACATTTGCGGAAAAGGCTTTGCCACAGAGGTAACCAAATCGATCCTATAGAAATGTGATATGAACCTATCTTAAATAAAAAGTCTTATTTTGGTTTTCTTTGAAATAAATTGCAGAGTTCTCTGAGGACCCACAATCAAAAGGTTTGCAAAAACGAAGTACGTATCACCTCTAAATGTTTTATATTTTATTTTACTATTAAGTTAATTCTAGTATATTAGTTGCTTTAGCGGTACGCCAATTTAATTTATCTTTGAGTAATTACATTTAAAAGCATAGTAAAAATATAAGTAATAGTTGTCATTAAGCATACATACATGAGTGTAGTAGTAGAATATAAGTACAGATAAATATATTTACATATTTATTTGCATGAAAAGATATTCGAGATGGGTATTATGATATTCATGTATGTTTTGTTCATAAAAGCTTTTTTCTGCTTTTTCTTCCAATTCTAATACCTTTTCAAATGGTAATTCGGGCTGAAAGGAGCGGAGCAAAACCGCGTGAACGGACCCTTTTATTCATCATTCTTTTACGACCTATGATATTGATAATTCCTTAAGGGATCAGCAAAAAATTATTCATACAAGTAGGTATTTTTGTACTATATATGTATATGTTAGAAATTGAAAAAGATTACATCATAATACAGGCAGGTAATGATGACACGTAGATGGTACATAATATGAATTGATTGTGAATAGACAAATATGAGTGGTTTGGATGGATTACATAATAAAATATCCAGGCCTTTTTACACGAACTTACAAGGATTTATGACTCAAATGATCTATCGGTCTTTCATATAATGAAATTATTTTTCTCATAGTTAAATATGCCAGTCAAGCTTTCATCTCTCTCACAAGGGCATGAGCTATTCGAGCAATTAATTGCTAATTTGTCACAAAAATAGATAGGTAACATGCATAATCAAACACATTAGTTTTTTATTCTGGATAATTTGCAGCTTTTATTAGTTAATTTAGGAAAATGTTTATCACAAATATCAACCTAAGTAAACAGTATGTACATACTAATATACTTCCGGTTGAGTATAACATTCATAAGTTGATCCTGCCAAATTAGAAAAAAAAGAATTCACCTTATCCTTAGTTAGTAATAATGAAGTTAAATCAGCTTTAAGTATGTTATATACAACTAGCTGAGGATTGAAATTTTTGCTGGATATTTTACATTTGTGCATGTATCTATCTACTTATGAATTTAAACTTGTAGTTATTCGTAAAATTTAGGGGAATGTTCAGCTACATATATGCTGATTAAGAATTTCAAAAACTACTGTAGAAAATAAATATTTCAGGAAAACTTTTTTGGCATCTTGCTGGCCATTAATCTATCAAAAATAATCTGATAGGTGCAAAGTGGGCAAAAGGATAAAATTTTCTTTCCTCAAACCCTCACACAAAAAGTAGAATCGTGCACATATCAGAACTTATGTATTTAGGTAAGTACTATTACTTCATGGTTATTAAAATAAATAAATAAATATGTACGAGTAGTAGTGTGTTCTGTAGTAGGGTACTGCAAGTAAGCAAAAAGTGTTCGGTTCGTCTCCGGTTTACTTTTACGTGAAAAACATAACTCATTTTTGGTTTTTTAAATGTGTCAGTTTAGCTTACCCTTTTTACTTTAAAAGTCTTACAAAATCTTCTTTATTTCCCCACATTCATAGAAATAGAGAGCCATGTACATACCAACATATACTACCATATATGACATAGTACATGGTATATGACATAGTAGGGTACATAAAGTATTTGAAGGAGCCAAAGGCCTTGTCTTTCTCTCCTTAAAAAAAGATTTATTGCAACTCATATCGTTCTAAAAATTAGCTGTTTTTGCTTTCTCTATCATTCGGATACACTTATTAAGTATTATTAAACTCTCCCTTAATAATGATAATAACTATGAACCATACCCACTTCTTTTTCTTATATCAGTATCTAACATACCTAGCAAAGTAAGTAGATATTCGTAGTATAAATTGTACATAAGTCTAGTAGAAACAAGCGTCAAAACCAAAACCGAGAAGTTTTCAAATTCTTACAAATGTAGGTACTTGTACTGGTACTTACTCATATTCTAATACATAAAGATATCACAACTTAAGTTAAGTAACATACATACATTTATGCTAAACTCTAACTAGCCTAAATTTTCATCAAATCGAAATCACTTCTATTATTTAAAAAAAAATTAAAACCCTTGATTTTTTAAATTTGTGATATATTGAATACTGATACTGATATACTCGTATTATTGCTTGTATTTTTTACTAGGAACTTTTTACTGAGATTTAAATCAGTACCTACACTGTATACAAATATATGCAAAAGTTTTAATAGTGAAAAGTCAGGATAAATACACTTTGAAAAATTTGAAACTCATTATGACTTAGCTTATTGCCAATAATTATTTTAAATTACGAAGGTTTGTTAAGACTACCTTATCAGTATTCTATTATCAGTTTATTGTAAACGAAAGTAGTACCTACCTATGTATATGATGGTATTTATGTTTTTTATCCCAAAATAAAATTAAGATAATTTTTTGAGATTGCATGCCACTAATTCTGAATCCAATTCAATTCTGGGTGATTTTTTAGTCACGCAAACCATTAGTTTAAAAAAAATATTATTACTATTTCATTGTAATCAGAACGTACTTTATAGTTACCTACCTGATACTCAAATAAAGGGTAGACTAGAACTGTCCCTAAGAATTATTAGTGCTCATGTATTTTTATTTACTCTGTTCTTGAAAATTGAGTATTTATTTTTATCTCCCTTGTGATTTTAGTAGGATACTTACTACTTACATCCTATACAATACAATAGTTTGTAGGTGCCTTGAGATAATACATACATAAAATATCGACTAAAAAAGCAAACAAAACCAAAAATAATTTAATTTGATTTAAAAAGCCCATATGTCTGAACCAAAGGTTATATTGTTTCCCGGATATATGATCTATAATACACAATCCACTACCTAATTATTCAATTCTCAATTACGTGCCTACATTTTTTATTACAATTGTAAAATAGAAGCATCATAACATAACTATAACATATATTACCTAACTTAACTATAACATGTTTAAAACTACAAACTTGAAGCAAAAATAAACTCGAATTTTGTAATTTGTGTGGTCTTAATAGATTACCTATATAATATGTATTATAATATAGGTATGGTCCTAAGTCTAAGTAAGCTCAATTTAGTATTTTCAGGCCTAAATTGATTTTCAATTTTCAATTACTGGTAAGCCTTGGGCTGCTTTAAAAATTACCTTTTACTTTTTAAATAAATTTGTTATGTTGATTTAGGTAAGTAAGTAGGTACCCTAGGCCCACATGCATACTTATCTTTAGTGAAATAACAATATTTAGTAATATTTAGTAACATTTAATCTATTTAATACATTCGTATAGTTAAAGTCTTAAATTTTTTAGCTCATTATCTCACTTTTTATAAGTTATAAATACAATGAAAATCATTAAGTAGTATAGGATAGGATACCTAAGTTTCTTTATCAATAAGATAATCTAAGTACGGAGAAATATGAAATATATTATGTCTTCCTTTGAGTAAAATTTCTTACCTATTTAAATACAGATAAGTATTTTCTACATTTTCATATTCCTAATATGTCAACCGAAATCAAATATTTGTACAGTTTAGAAAAGTAGCAGATAAATTTTTAAATTGCTTAAGGGGAACTTTTCTTATTTTCCCATTTCTTAACTAAACTTATTTTTTAAATGATAGGCAAATATGAATATTGAAGGCACTTATGTATGTAGTAGGTAATAAATATATATATGTAGTTAAAATATCGCAATACATGGCTGAGTAAAAAAGTTGGAAAAGAAGTGAACTTGTGTAAATAAGGCGGTAAATAAGGGTTTTCCCATCTTAACTATTAATATACCCCATATGTACTGGTAGGTAGAGCAAATTGCAAGCATTGAGCATAATAAAATAATGTCTGAAACAGACCACAAATCTAATGAATATTTAAGTGCTCAGGCTATCGTAATGTTAGTTAAGTATAGTAGGTAGCTTATACATTACAAACAAAAAGAAATAGAAAGAAAATTGTTGAAAAATTAATCTTGTTTGTTCAATTTTTGAAACCGAGTCCGCCCTCCCTGCCTACTACCGTGAGAAATAAAGTCACAACTTTTTACCCAAAAAGCAAAGAATAAATTTATAACCTTTTACATAAATGCATAGCTATTAAGGTATAAATAGCTAGTAAACCACATACACACACATATATGTACACTACTTAATTAAAGGGCTCAATTTTACATTCAAAAATTTCTTTTTTAGCTTAATTTTAATAACAACGAAGCCTCTTTTTCACAAACTACAGTACAGTTATACAAACCTTACTGATATTGTAAACACTTTTTCCAACTTTTAGCTAATTATATTTTAATAATATACCTACCTCTGAACCGAAAAGAGAATTTTATACATTGATAGTACCTACCAAAATACTAAAATATATCCTTAAAAACTAGGGAAATTTTGGCCCTGGTACTATTATTCTTCAGTATTATAACTTAGAATATGTAGTAGGGCACCTGCCAAAGAATATCGGTATTTGTATTTGGTTTTTTTATGGTTAGTAAAAGTGGGTGGAATACTAGAAGGTCTGAGCACTAATTATTCTTTTTGTTTGAAAAGTTGATGAAATTTGGCTTCAATAATATGTTATCCACAAATAATTAGTGACATACACAAAAATCATAATATCTATCATCTAAAGCAAAGTTTAAGTAAGGGAAGCAAACCTAAAAATAATTCACATTCGTAGGTACCAGTTATAAAAATAACTGACTATTCTTGTTTTTAACTAGGGTATGTATACCTAATCATATGGTATTAATTGTGTCTCGGTCTTGGTCACCTAATCTAATCCTAATACTTTTTAAACAGACTTTTTTAGATATGCAAACATAAACACAATTTATACAGGAAAATGGCAGTAGTAGTAGTAAGTATGGTAGGTATAAACTAAGGTACCTATATTAGTAAAGTTTTATGCTATAAAGCTGGAATCTAATCTGCATTAATATGCGGTTTTGGGTTAACCAGTATTAGTAGGGTATTTGGTTGTTTCGGGTGGAGCTCGAGTCAAATTTTATTCCATTTTCGATAAATTTCTTAAAATACATATAAATCAGATTAGTTGAGGCAATTTATCAAATATTATGCTTTCTCTACCTCTGCTCTGTTATTGTTATGCATAAAATACTAGTTGTAGCAAGTACATATTGTACCTATAGAGTTAGAGCACATACATATACCAATGTATGTAAATACCTACTACTATACTAGTGTACAAGGGCACAGTATTTAAATAAAAAAAATTATATGCTTATGTTAGGCTACATGAACATAAAAGTTTTCTTTTTCTCAATTTCTTTTACTATTTTTGAAATATTAACTATTAAACTAACTATTAATATCGATATTGGTTTGACCCATGCTTCTAAAAGTATTTTCCTCAATAATTTAAAATAAACTCGCAATCATTAGTAAAAATTTGATATTAGATAAAATGCCTTATATATTTTTATATTTATTTACTAATTTATAGACTAAGTACACGGTCAAAAAAGTTTATTATTTGGTATATATTAATCATATTACATAACTATCTGATATCTGATTTTTAAATATCATTAATTTAATAAACGATAAGCAAAAGAGTAAATCTACTTATGTATGATGTATTATTTACATATATGTCAGTTTTAATGAAGCAAGTATGTTCTAGGAGTCATTTAGTTTTTTTTTAAATGTAAATCTTTTTGAGATTCAATACTACATTTTTATTTGCTTGTGTATGCGTGAATCAGTCATTAAAAGGGATTAAAAATGTAGGGGAACAGTTAAAATTTTGGCTATTATTTTTGTTTTTTTGAATTACTTTTCTGTCCCCAATCCTTACTTTTACCATTTTATAGTACTGGTACTGATAGTTTTGTAGTAATATATGATTCTCTAAAAAAAGGTTGATATATCAGTAAAATCTCTTCTCATTCTCGTACATGTTGTTTCTTCCTCTTTCCAATTCCAATGAATTAATTTACAATAAATTTAAGAAAGGGAAAAAGAAAAGTCCTTTTTTACTTTTCGCATTAGGTACATTATTTTTTGACTTAAGGGCAATGAAGTCATTATTAGGGGTTTCTGAAGCAAACGGAAATTGACAAAAGGAAAGACAAAAACTGGTTAAAAAAGCCAAATACAGATTATATCTAAGCTCTATCTTTCATGGACAAAATAAAAGTTAAAAGAAATTGTTTTGATCTTTTTCTAATTTCTTTCCTCTTTCAACAATTTTACACATCTACCTAGTATACTTTTATGTTAATACTACTCGTATAATGTAATTTATAGAGACTTATTCTTATAGTATGAAATTTGTTGCGAGATTTTCTAAACTAAATTTGAAATATCTAGTCAAATCTCTTTAAGTTTTCCAGCTCAAACACAAGGTGCGAAAAGTAAAAAGTGTTTTGTGTATTAATCTGTATACCTCGAATATCTTTTTAGGATTAGAGGTTGAAGTCGAGGTATGTCGCCCTGGGCCAATTAACTAAGCTAAAACTAACTACTCGTATAAGCTAAAAAATAATCTTCAGAACAGCCCTCGACATGTCTTACTTTCTTCATAAACATTTAGGTATATCGGGTATATTTTTAAATTGCTTTTTCTCACTTAATCTATGAATTCTGAAACAAGTTAATCGCTAAAAGTAAAAGGAAAACTCTACGAAAAGGCTTAAAAAGTACATATAAGTAACTTAAGAACTCTGGACCAGTACAAGTGGATTTTAATTTACCTAATCTAAATTAAGTAACTTTCATTTCATACACACTGTAGTAATCATCCTTGGGGGGAATTTTAAATGCTTCTTAAAACTTCAAAATACTCAAATTATGTGGTTTTTAAATATAATTTTATTTTAACTCAAAGTGTTTTTAATTACACTATCTGTATCTGGTAATCTCGTAATCGTAATTTAAATTACTCGTACTTTTATGTACCTTTGGGTATCCTGTACTACCTACTGTGTTATATGATGTTTCTTAATTGGACCATGGAATATATACTCATACTACTACTGCATACAGGAGAACATACCCTACTTCATAGAAGAGAGTTAATTATTAAAATTTTATGTTAGATTTGTAAAAAGATTACTTTAAGCCAAGTGGAAAATTGGTGCATATTCCCTGTACCCATATGAAATCAAGTATACGGTTTATATAGGTATAGGGTACACCCATTTATAATTAAACTATTTTTTAAGTACCTATGTATCAAAATCCACAAGCCAAGATTTGAATCTAACAATAATATAATTGGACATATTTTATTATCAGTTCATCATATTCAGTTAGAAGTGTGTTTATTAAACACTAGTTAGGTAATAAATGTTTTTTTTTTAAATTTTAATATCTACGATATTTGAATTTTTGTGAAAAGTTCCTAAATTCAAGTATAGTATATCTAACCTACGACATGACTTAAGATGATTGAGTATAATACTTATCCTTAGATACATACATGCCTACTAGGTTCTGGTATTTTTGTTCGTTCATAATAATTATGTAATACTAGTTTTTAATTTAAATAATAATAAGTGACATTTAAAGTGTAGCCTAAATAATAACATGTCTTTAAAGGGTTCAGCATAGAACAGTAGGTTCATAGATAAATCCATACCTACGATACATAAATATAAATATAGGGTGAACCTAATAGTATTTGCTTATGTAAATGTATTTGGTAGCCTGATAATAAAAAAGAATTTTGAGCGAGAAATGAGTAGTCAGTTGGCTATCGAAGCGAATCAGCTCAAAAAAGTCATAAAAAAGTTCTCATCTTGTACTTCAAGTACCTTTGTACCATGTATTATGTACTTGTACTTATTTAAATTAAATAAGAAAAACAATTGTGTAGTAGGTACTTGTAATACTAGTAAGTAGTAGTAAGATTATAAACTTGTAATAAGTAGATAGATACAGATTCAGATACAATACATATTATGTAAATTGTAAATAAAATGAGAATTTTTTGCAGATTTGCTCAGAAGCGCGATTCCTGTCTCTTTCCATTCTTTCTTTCTTTTTCTTCTTCTTTCTTGTCATTATCCCATGTAATCCTCTTTCTCATGTTTTTTCTGATTGCATAATACCTACTGCCTACTATACTACTACTACTACAACTATCTACATAATTTTATCTCAAAATCTTAACACTGCTACGATGTAGGCAATACTTGTCCAAATAAGAATAAATACACCTACCCACAAACTAACAAACAAAACAAAACCTATCAAAAAGAAGAATAAATGTATCTGTATCTACTATGTAGAACAGACTGAACATTTCCTTTTTTATTTTCAGACTCAAATTCTAAAAAAAATGTCTATATTTTTAACATTTCTCTTTGTAAATTATGGTTATATGTCTAGACTTATATTTAACTATGCCATAGACAGTATAGATAATATTTAAATGAACATCCCTGCGTATCCTTTGTACAAGCTGTATGTTTAATTTAAATAGGCTTTTTATTGTATTTGAGCTAAAGAGAATGATGTAGGAGGAGATATTTATCGTTATGTGTGGAAAAACTCATTTAATTCATTTAAACTCTCATTATTTTTGCCATAATATGGTACAGGAAATGTAAACTCCACCCTACTTATACACTCGATCATCAGAGCCATCATTATCATTATATTATTATCCTCATCCATCATTTACAATGAAAAGTTTTCTATTACTTACTTTAAAGCTTGGTCTCATTTACGGTAACTTTATTTTTATTTAAAAATTGACATGATCCACCTTCATAATTAAGCCAACACGCAAAATAGACTCGCTTATAGATTCAAGATAAATATCTAACAATATAAGCTTTATTTTTCAAAAATTTCAACAAAGTATCAGTAAATTAAGGCCAAATGTTCAAAGTTATATCTTAATCTTGATCTTGATAAATTTTAGAAACTTTGGATTTTACTACTGTTATTAGTATTTAGGATGGGTACTTTAAAGGTAGTCGATGAAAGCTATTACGCTAAAAGGGCTAAGATTCAGATAGGATTAGGATAAGTAGAAAAATATTTTTTTACCTACATACATACATTGGTATTTATCATCAAAAAAGGTTGGAAAAAAATGCAAAGACAAGGTGGAGTCGAGTCGAGGGTTGGATTTCAAAGGGTCCAATAAAAGTAAAAGAATTTTTTTACAGATAAAAAAAATGTAGGTACTACGAGTATTACGCCCGAATAGAAAAAAATCTTATATGCCTTCTACTTCTACTGTATTTGTTGGCTAATGTTCTTTTTATAGAATGAATTTTGTCATGCGAACTTTTTTTCACGACTAATGGATTTCTGAAATCCTAGAATATTCGTAAAAATCAAAAGAATTATTTACCTCTTGCAAAAATACATTTACGAGAAGGTATATTTAATGATATTATTTACCTACTAATACTAGGTAGTTTCATCTACGGGTATTTATCCATACAGTACTTATAGTATGTATCTGTATTAAAATAGCATATAATTTCCAACGAACCTAATATCAAAAGGAAGTTTAGTTGTCCATCAAAAATCCACAGGAAATCGAACGCCCATAGCTTCTTTGCTCACCACCATATGAAGTTTAGAATAAAAGTACAAAGTACCTATATCATCCATATTATGTAATTTCAAATTCAAATGAGATTAAAAACTCTAACTCATTTTTCCATGTCTCTGAATTCATAAATTAAAGCATTAATTGAAATTGTCATTTGATAATTGATTTAAATTTAAAACTATTATTATGGGGTGTTCCCAGAATTAGATTTGCATGGCATCTGAGTCTTTTCCTTTTACGTGAAATTGGTTTTTATATTCATACCTATCTAGTTCATAGAAAAATAAAACATTAGCCATAATTAAGTAGTCTAAACATAATATGCATAATCTATATTTATTATTTACAAGAACTACGAGTAGGATGAATTGCTGATATGCTTATATTAGGGCTCATTACATTACCCATAATACTATGTATTATGTAATTTAAAATACTCAGTATATTAGAATTGCAAGTAATTGTAATTATAATTATTCAAAAATTACCTGCAGTAATTAGAATTAGAATTAGTACTTACGTAATTAGATTGATTTCAAAAAAAAAAAAAATTAACGTGAGGAAAATTGTTTTTCTTTGGAATCCATTCTCTCTACATTTATTCATAATCATAATATGTATTACATTTCAATAATTAATTTAATGTTTTCGAGATTTTTATTTTAACCAAGCACGATATCCAAATCGTCACTTTTCGGTTTTTATTTCGTTTATCGTTAGAGCTTACAATAAGTTAATGTGGCAGGACTATAAAATACTGAAAAATTGATTACATTTAATAGTTTTTATTAGTCTTAAAAGCTTTCCATATTAACCCTTGTAAAGGTAATGGTACCTACCATATCCATATCTATAGCATAATAAAATAAATCATGAAAAAATGACTATGTAGGGTACATAGTATTAGTCATAGATTTTACTGTTTACTTATTTAGGTAGTACTGTATAGGCTTATTTTAGCTTAAAAGCTTTGCTTTGAACTTGATACTATTGCATAGCTAGAAACTTATACTGTAAATCACAAAAATCACAAATTATGTTTTAATTTTCTTAATTTTATTTTTTGCAGCAACATTCTGCTTTAATCGGAGGACCTGGACCCAATGCAATCACCTGTCCAATCTGTCACAAACTATTCTTCGGAGGCGATGTCCTCATGGAGCATATGAAGCATACACATAAAGGTATACTTAAATTATTAAAATAATATAATTTTTTAAATAATATAAGCTCTTAAATTAAAATAATATAAATTTTTAAAAAATTTTTAACTTTGTATATTTTAATCCCTCAATAGATCCAAACGCTTCAGGTGTGGCAAGTAAGCACAAAATACAAAATATGTAGTTGTAAAATATTTTCCATTATTTTCTGTGGTAGACAATTACTATGTAATATATTCTTAATTTGATTTTTAAATTTTAGCAAAAAGAAGAACCGCAAACCATCCATGCCCAGTTTGTGGCAAGCATTATGTGAACGAGGGAAGTTTAAGAAAACATTTGGCTGTTCATCCAGGTATGCTGTGCTAAGCCAGATTATAGCTTGAATATTGATAATGATCATAAATTATATTAAGGCCTTACATAATTATCTTTCTTTTATTATGTGATATCGAGTATTTGTTAATCTTAAATTAATTTATGCAGAAACGGCTCAACTTTCAACATCACTTCGTATGTGGCCCTGTTCTGTCTGTCAGGCAGTTTTCACCCACGAGTCTGGACTTTTGACTCACATGGAGCAAATGCGAATGGATCCGAAGCATCAATTCGCAGCCCAATACGTTCTCAGCAGAGCCGCTGCTGAACGTCGAGAGCGTGAGCAAAATATCCTCGCCGCTGCCGCCATTTCGGCCATGTCAGGACATCCATTCGGCTCATCTCATCAGGTAGCTCATACACTGGCTCCATTTATTAGCACAATATCATAATACTTAATTTTTTTTCTCTGTAAATTAGGGTCAACTAGGAGGACTCTTGCCTATGCCCCCATCACCTAGCGGCTCGGATTCTTCAGGTCGACTCAGCTCACCTTTGGACACAAATTCTGGAATTTCTCAACACTCTTCTGCCATGCACCATGCGAATAGAATGTCCATGTCATCCCCAGTCAACGGACCACTCGACGCCAGAATCCATTCAAACAACAACAACAATGGTAGCTCAGCCGAAAATGGTGTGAGTGAATCTGGTGGGAATATCAATGGTATGTCAAGGAAAGAGTACGAGAGCAATCTTCTCGAGAACAATAACACGAGAGATTCTCACAACATTCACTCGTCCTCACTCCACCACAACCTCTCATCCCATCACCTTCTCAACAACTCAGGTGAAATCCAGAACCCCAAAGTCCAAGAGGCTATGAAGATGGCTTCTATGTTGGGCCAAACTCACTCAAATCATCATTCTCTTGGTCACAACAACAACAACAACAACACCAGTAGTAATTCAGCCTCCTTATCTCAACAGGGTCATTTGGGTGGTCATATGCCCAACGATATAAGAAACCTAATCCATAATTTACCTCAATCACAACAGCCACTTATCGGAAACCACAATAGCAGCAGTAATACCAGTAATAGTGTGGGACACGAGATGATGAACAGTGTAGACCACTCGAACATGCGAATCCAGGCGGAAGCTCTACTCATGAGATCACAGGCAGCAGAAGCACTGAGGATAGCAGTGGCAAATAATTTAGACTCACACAATAACACCAGCAACAGCAACAACAACAATAATCGACACAATAGCAATAGTTCTTCAAGTCCAACAAACTCAAACCGAATGGACACCTCCAGTGGAATGAACGGGAACATTCTGGGGAATCAACAGCAGGGTCTGGAGAGGGGAAGTAGTGGAAATCTCGACCATGGGTCAATCACCATGAACCAAATCAACTCAATGCTCTCTCAACATCATCCACAACAACTCCCTCAACAGTCTCACCACCATCCCCATGATCTACTAAGGGTTAACCCCTCTCTAGAGGTAAGTATCCAAACGAAGACTATTCAAAAAGTTTTTCAAGAAATTTAAGTCATTTTTTCTGATTTAATTTCCAGATTCGAATGAGTTCAGGTGGAGGAGGAATGCATTCTCACTCGATACACAACGGAGGGTCATCATCAGGCCGAAGCAGTGGTGGAAGTAATGTGGACATGCAGCTCCAAAACGGTCATCATCACCATCACCTGGGTCATCACCACCAACTGAACTCTCTGCTGGGCCAACAGTCAGAACTCTCAGAAGCTTTGCTGCGACTTGAGAGGGGGACTCTTGGATTTCCATTACCAGCCCACAACTCATAAGATTTACCTCGAAATTAAAAAAAAAATTATTATATCTAATACCTACTTCTAGACTACGAATCAATTAATGTACTTCTATCTATGTAGGTATTATAAATTGTACTCTTAATAGATAACTACAAACTAGGAATATTTAGAATTGATGATTTGACATGTTCTTTCTAAAATTATGTAAGTATAAGTAGGTATGATTTTTTTAAATTCCAAAAATACTCGCTTTCAATAATTTATATTGTATCTACTCGTACTGGTACTGGTACATTAGTATAGATCAAGGAATGCAAGCAAATGCGGTTATTACATAAGTAGTTATTATTAAGTACATAGTTTAACAACGAAAAAATAGGCAATACAAAACTGTCAAAATGGCCTTTTATAAATTAATATTTAAGGTACTACATAATGTATTGAATACTAAAAACCTTCAAACGATAATTTTGGGTCAATGTAGAATAATGATAGAATAACAATAGGTCAATGCATACATACATTACTCATTTTGCTTATAATGAAGTATAGCTAAAAATATTAAGAATTTTCAATTAACAATTAACTACTACTGTACTGACTACCTACTAACTATTAGCTACCTACCTTATATCCAACAAAAATAGAAATAGATATGTTTTTAGCTAACAATAAGTGCGGTAACTGCCAGTGAGAACTTGAACTTTTATTTCGGTTATTTTACCTGTAACATATTATATAATTTTAAAAATTTTATTACCAATACTATTAATCATTTCAGGTATACCTTATAATTAGATTATAAAAATAAAATTTACTCAGATCCACATTTGAATGGATTTGTGGTATATAATCTGTAGGTAGACACTATTCTATATAATTTATTTGTTTTATAATAATTAAAGGTCTATTTTGCCTATCTTTTGTCGATATGCAAATCTAAATTTTGAGATATGAGATATCTAGATAGATTCTAGTTAAACAAACATAATATATGTATGTACATACCTAAATATGTTTTATACTAATCTAAAAAGTACTGCACTGAAAGGTAAAAGATTTTGTATTTTTTCGAATATGGGCAACAGAGCCAGAGCGAATAATTTTTGTAGTTTATTTCGAGTGGAATGTGATGATTTCTCTATCTTGATCTCAAATTCTCTTTCTTTCTCGAAATATTTAAATTTATTGTTAAATGTATTTTATTGTACCTACCTATTAAACACAAGTTTCAAGTTTCATCACTATACTAGACTTTTGGAATTTTCCAGACTTTTTTGAAAAAAATAGCTTTTTATCCAATGCTTATCAGTATCAGTAAGTATCTACTAGTCTAAAATATCATTTTAGAGAAAAAAATAATTTATTTTTCTTTAAATGAAGTTTACATTTAAATATAAGCAAAAAAGAATGCTCTTCTGTCATGTGATTATTCAGTCTACTGATAGAACTCACTGAGTGAGTGAGTCTACTGATAGAGCACGAATTCAACTCAAAATTTATAAATCAAATTAGGTAGCAAAATAATTTCGCTTCGGTCTCATTCAGAATTCAGACTCATTGCCAGGAAATTTAATGAACGACTTTTTAAAATAATCGAAATGATTGGAGCAATCTTTTTGAATTTTTTTAGACACTTAAGTTTTCCCATTTGGCTATTTCAGATTAGTAAATCAATTGTAATAAAATTAATTTACAGAATTTTATTCACTTTTGTATTCGTAAATCTACATTTAAAGCTTTTTTGTTCAAAACTCCTTTCTTCCTTTTATGAATTTTTAATCTCGGACAAATATATATTATCCTGTACTAGTGTACATACATAAATATGTAGTCCTCATACTCCGTACCTATGTACGGAGTTATTCTAAAATATATTTACAATTAGATATGGTATGGTGTCACTTTTGCGAGTTTTATGCTAGGGTAGGTAAAAGTTATGATATGTTTAAATAAATAAATTTACCTATGTGATTGTAACTGTAACTAAATACATAAGTTTCTATCAATTTACAAATTTAAGTAAACTTTAACTTTAGAATTTAGTAATATAAATGTGTATAAAGTACTTTTGATCGTATAAATAAGTATGTATGATATTATAGTAGTAATAATTAGCATATAACTAATATACAATATGTGTAAAATTGATAAATAAGCTTTTATGTATAAAATGTAATATACCTACTACATAGTTCTAATTCTAATACAGATACAGATTAATGTACATGATTCATGATATGATATGGTATATAATATATACCTATCCAAGCCCACCTTAATTATATAAATGTTAGACAATTTAAGAAATATGTAGTAATAGATAATTAAGATCTTAATTTACTTATATCGAGAATTAACACTATTATTATTTATATCTAATTTAAGTTATAATACATAAGTAATACATAAGTATGTATTAAGAATTATTATGTAAGCTAAAAATAGTTTATAGGAAATTTTATTTTAAACAAATTTCTTTTACTTATCCAAATCATAATCGTAACCCTACAATACAAAATCAATTCTGGTTCTACCTGCTGCTCGTTTAAAGTATAATCTAAAATAATTACATACCTAATCATTTTAATCAGCCTTTTGGCTTCAAAAGTAAGGTAAAGAAAAGGTTGAACGTGTAATATAAAAATAATCAAGCACGAATATCCCATAATCTTAATCTTTACAAATAATAGAAAAAATCTTTACCTAGTTATTTAATAAATACTGATACATACTAAAGAAATATGTACTTACAGAATAAAATGGTTTAAATATTTTATGTGATTTGAACAATGGATTTTTTATAAGAGATAAATGTAGGTACGACTAATATAGGTATATTAAATTAATGTGAATATTTTAAGTTAAGCTATTTTTTGATAATTTATCTGTAGGTTAGTGTACTTATTATAATACTTATAGCTAAAAACCCAATAAAGTTCTGTCTGTAATTCTAAAAGTAGATATGTATCATGAATTCATGATCACTAATTTAATTATTTAGCTATATGTAAGCTGAATAACTGTAAATGTAATTAATTCGCAATAATTTTCATACATACGTATCAACAAATATTTACTAAATTTGTCATGTACTTAATAATTAATATGTTATTATTAATAATAAATAACTTTTTATTAATTAGAAATTTTAGTTAATTTCAAAATGATATAGGTAATAGAACTAACTGTCTGTTTTTATATCATTATTGTAAATTATTTGTATGATAAGTAGGGTACCCAAATTTGTTCGTTAATTCAATGAAAAATATTTTAAAATTATCTTTAATAGGTAGACTAGATATAGAATTTTTAAGATTGTACTACATTACATAAGAGCAGTTATTCTTAACAATAATTTAATTTGAATACATACTCGTATATACATAATATTGTTGTATATGTATTTTCCTAAGTATAAGATTATGATTATTTTAAATAAAATATAGATACATAATAGTAAATAATTTTAGCTGATACAAGTGAATTTAGCCGACAAGTATGTAAGTATATATAATTAGATATAAATATTATGTAACAAGTATAAATCATTGTAGTTATATCGATAAAATAACCCTATATTGAAGAATTGAATAAAATCTATCAAAAATAACACAATTGGAGTTCATTTGTCTCAATTTTAAAACTGAATATTAGGAACAAAATAGAGTAGTAAGTACTTGTATAGAACATTGGTCTATTCATTAGTTTTCCTAAAACAAACTACATGATCTTTCACAAACCTCATACTATAATTCCTGATCATTTACCTAAAATTATTTGCCAAGACCATGAAATCCTACGAGTACCTACCTTTAAATACCTAGGTATTCACTTAGATGAGACCCTGTCCTTTAAATCTCACTTTAACTCAGTTTGTTCCAAAATATCTTCACAAATAGGTCTTATTATTAAATTTAAAAGATACATAGATTTAAGTATGTTTAAGATCCTTATAAACTCATTTATATTCTCTTATTTCGATTACTGCCTACCTATATGGGGAAATGCCATTAAGAATTTTGACTTTCTCCAAAAATCACTTGACAAATTACTAATTGCTTATTTCTATCCATCAATTTTTAAAATTTATAATAAGCTTTCATGGAATATTTCAAACATAAAATCTACCAAAGCTCTACAAAAGAAAAAGAGTTTAATTAAAATGCATGACTTATATGAAAAATGTGATATTTTCACTTTTAAGGAACGATTGGAATACTTTAATATGTTATATCTATTTAAATTACTAAAATTTAATTTTAATAATATTATTTCACTTAAAAGTGAATTTTGTATCAATTCTTTAAGTAGAAAAAAACTCTTAAATGTACATGCACATAAAAAAAGCTTTTTTGAAAACTCTTTTACGTACAATGTAATTAAGTTTCACAATAATATAGATCGAAAAATAAGAGATCTTACTTTGTCAATACCTCTATTTAAAACCTCAATTACTAAATTCTTATTAGATTCGCGTAATGATATTTTTGTTAATCTTTAATTGTTCTAATTTATTTATTTATCTTACTATAATATTTATACTTACTTATAAATCAAAAAATACCTATAAAAAATTTTAAAATTTCTAATTTATGTCACTGTGAATCAAACAAGAATGTATTTTCTTTAGCAGGAAAGACAATAAAGAGAATAATAATAATAATAATAATAATAGAGTACTTGTACTTTACAGTAAGTACTTCTCGTAAGTATTAGATTAGGTCATTTTTATTATACATACTTTTATTGATTATTAGTTGTATCTGTATCTATTATCTATCTGTATGGTACTAATCGAAATCCGAAATCTAGTAATAGAAGTATCCTACCCTAATTAAGGGAACGCCAAGTATCCTATCCTAGTAGGTAATGACCAAAATATAAGACCAATTTCAGTAAGTACCCTACTTACTCTATTAATGTGAAGTGCGAACTAAAGCAGAAATTTTAATGTACAGGTTTATCATTGTCATTTATCTATAGCGAAATATTTCAAACATTTTAGGCTGTATTAAAGAAACTCATCCTCAGATATTTTATCAAGTAGGTAAGACATGAATTTGATAGAGAATAACAGACTAAAAATGTTGGAAATTTTTCGCCATAGATAAATGGTATAAACCCTGCATATTATGCAATACTTACTTATGCAATACTTACTTGTTAGTAACTGTAGTTAAAAAAGCTGCCAAGCTAATATAATCTGCATAATATGTAAGAAAAATAGATACTTATTATAGTACCCTACTGGAATTACAAATCTACAATCCGATATTAGATACCTATGGCCTATGGTAATGATAACTACCTACTCCTACTATGAGGCATCATGAATTACGTTACAAACCATAACCATAATGCATTTCCCTAGAATATCAAAATATTTTTTAGATTGTTTGACCTTTTACCATTGGCCATTTATCTTTCTAGGTATATTTTTTGAAAAATATCCATAGTTCATTCATAAGTGGATTATAGTTTTAGGTATCAGCCTACTGTTGAAAATGTAAGCTGTGTTTAATAGCTTACTCAAAAACTTTCTTTGAAAATTATCAACCAGTCTCTTTATTCCCCAATTTTGGTTCATTTTTTTGCTCAGCCCAGCACTTCATCGTATACTATACATAAGAAGGTACATTACACACATATTATTATGTTGGGGTGATATTGTGCTCGTGGAAATCTACTCTCAAAAATACTTCGAGTCATTTTTACCATCTAACCAGCTGAATTGGACCCTCTCTGAGCTCATCTCAGTTCATTGAGAGGTCCTAAAGATCGCAGTGGAGGTGAATTTTGGAAAATTATTTGGATTTCGAGGTTTTTCTACTTACCTATAGTATATTATGTTATACTGATAGTATCCCTGAGTATTTTTATGAGTGAGACGCATGTTCTCCCCGAGGGGGAAAAATAACATTATTGACTATCCTTGGGCCTTTTGCAAGCAACTGCAACTGCTCGAACAAATGCTCGGCTGGCTGGCTATCCCAAAAAACTTCGCCTACACCACTTTACTTACTTTTAGAGAGACCTTTACTGTACTTGGAAGCAGTCGAGTCATCTAAATCCAACTCTATTGTATTCCAAATAACTAACTCCTTACTTGAACATCTTCTTGGGAAAATAAAATAAGAGGTATTTTTATACCTTACTACAATACACTACAAGCAAGTACTGTATCTGTATAGGTACATTTATAAAATAAATGTGAGAAATATTAAATAGATAGGAAAAAGAAAAAGTGAGTGAGTGAGTAATTCTTAAGTAAAAATTTACTTTAGACTCGCTGCCTGGTTAAAATAAATTAAATATTTTACCAGGCTGGCTCCCGAATAAATATTTCTCTTCTCAAGATAATAACTGACATTTCATTAAACATTTCTGTGTCCATTTAATACCATCATTTTAATTCCTTAACCCTCTTTTCTGAGGATTAGAGTGGTTAATCTTCCCCTCGAAAAAAACACCTGAATATATTACTTTTATTTTTAAAGCGGAACTAGTTAAGTTTAAAGTGAGTTTAATAATTGTCTCAAATCGAGCTTAAATTTCATCAGGATTTATTCACTTCTAGTCTCAAGTCTTAAGATTTAAGCAGATAATTGTTTTCCTTTAATTTCCCATTCTATTCATTAGTTTATTTTTTTCTTGATTTTAAAAATAAACAAAATCAAATCAAATCAACTGTTCCTGTGAAAAATATTGTAATCAGTTAATTATTAATATAATTTTAATCCATGATAAATTAATCAACAAAAACAAGCATAAATTATGGCATTCAAGTACTTATTGTTAATATGTCTCATTGTGGAGGCATGGAGCTCTCAGGAAGGTAATAATTAATCGATATATTTTTTTTATTAAACTTTTAACTTATCAGTTAAAACACTTTTATATCATAAATTTTATATCTTGGTTCGTTTTTTATAATTTGTTTTTTTTAAATAAATCGCCTACATGTTGTAGGAGTACCAACTTATCAGTACTAGTAATAGAATAATTACCTAATTAAATAAACTTTCAATTTTAGAAAAAACTTTAATATTTTCAAACTTTTTTATGTTCTGAATTTTAATTTATAAAAATCTTTAGAAATTTCAATTTGATTCGAAGTTATTGAACAATTTCATACAAAGCTAGTCAAAATAAATAAAATTAGGTTTATAAAAGGTACATAGTTACATTCATTGTTTTACAGATAATTAAATAACTTTGTCTATTCTCAAGCTCATTCTTTCTTTATAGATTCATATGTAAAAACAAATAAATACGGATATAAAGTTTAAATATCTGTATTCCTTGTCCAAATTCAATTTTCAAAAAAAATCAAGTTGGAGAAAATAAGACTTTTTTTAGCAAAAAGTTTTAACTTTTATGTTTGCTTTTTAAGTTTTAAGTTTTGGTTGGTCAATTCGTGTGATAGGATTTAGGATTAGGATATCTGTAGATAGTTTGTGGAGAAAAAAGTAATAAAATTGCAAAACTTTTTGATCGATTTTTTCCAAAAGTATCAGACAAAGTAGATATATGTACTTAGTTAGGTACAAATAAATCCAAGTATAGTTCAGTCTCCTACAGATATATCCATAATATAATAATGACAAATCAATACATAGTTTAAAAGTTTTATTAGGCTGTAGTCATTTTTATAATTATTACAATAAATTAGACAATAAAGACCTAGGTATTAGGCAAATAATCAATAAATATTCGTAGATCCAATTTAACTAGGTACCTATATAGGTAGATATCTAGATACTACTAGGAATCTAGGAACATATTTTGGATGTTTTATCTCTAGTTTGCTTGGTATGAGAAATGGATGTAAAAAACATATAATATAGACCTAGCTTACATACAATTACCTAATACAGTTCCTATTTTTATTGAAAAAATATTCAAAGTCATATGGTATAATCTAATAGAAAAACCCTGTGTAATAAAAATTTATATTTGGTTTGAAATATTTGTCAACTCAACCTGAAAGTTGATATCTGTAACCTGGAACTCCATAAATTCCAAGATGATTTCCTAAATTTACCTAGCAATAGCGTATGTGCTCTTTTTTAGAACTTGAGTACTCAGAAAAAAATTATTTTACGAGCCTCAATCCTCGCATTCTGAGTGTTCTTTGACCCATCATAATATTATACTGATATTATAGCCTGTTCTTGAAAGTTTAATAAATTCTCGTGGCTGTCCAATATTCTTCGAATTTCTTTGCAAAAAAGCCATTGTTAAGCAAAGAAAGAAATAAAAAAAGACTCCTTTTTGAGTCAACGGCGACTGACCCCTGGGGCATTCATTCAGACCACTACAGATAGAAAGGACACAAAAAAAAGTTAATTTACAAAGTCATATAGGTATCTAACCCTGTGCCTTTTTAGCTTAACTGGCTTCAACTTTAACTCGATAGGATTATCCATATTCATATTAAATATCAGTGTAGAGTGAGTGTAGAGGTATTGATTTAGAGAAAGATACATGGCAGTTTTTTTGTAGCAAAAGTATTACAAGAGAGCGAGAATAATCTAACTCAATCTCGGGTCTTTGTCAGTTCACTGTTCACTAGATTAGAAAAGACAATTTAGAAAATCCGAATTTCTCCTCATTTTGTTCAGAATGGATAAGAGTAGCAATTTAAAAGATATCAAGTCTGTAAGTAATAGAGTATTTACAAAATACCAACTATCCATATAGATATCGTAGATGTATAATGTATAATAAAATAAGAGTGGAATAAATGAAGTGAACAAGATTGGAGGAAAAGATAAGCCAAATGCGAATAATGAAGAATAGAAAGATCCTAATATGTTCTAGTTAATACTGGAACATATCTTAAAGTAGAAGCAGAGAGTAGAATTAACTTTTCATTTTCTCTGCTTCAGCTAGTCTATTTTAAAGTTCAATAAATCTATACCAAATCTTATACCAACAAATCATAATCATATGGAATGGATATATGTATATATCTAGTATTTGCTTTACTTCTATTCTCTTCGGTTATGATTTACCTACCATGAAAATATTCTAGGATTTCAGAATATTATTTGCTCGAACTTCAATTTTACATTTTTTATGGAATGGATTATTTTTAGACTTGCTTTATTTAAAATAACAAAAGAAAAAAATACTCAGGTTCAGACAGGTATAGAGAATACAGAGGTACCTCAATATTTGGATGACATAATGGGGATTTCTTTCATTTTCTTATTTTTTTGCATAAATATTTCTGATACGAGTATGTACAGTACATATACTTGTATATGTATGAAACCTAAGGACTAGGTATATCTAGTAATCCAAAAGTTATTTCAATTTCAAATAAGAATTATAGTATCAAGACTATGCTTAATTTATGGATGTAGGTACTAAATATTCCTAGTATAAATTCATATACCCACCTATAGGTAGGGTACCCAGAAAGAATAAAATACAATTTTTTAACTCAAGTCGGGGAATTTTGCTTCTTACTTTGCGTGCACAATTCTCTCATTTTCATTTCTTTGAAATAATCCTAACTCCAACTCCATGTAGGTAGTTAATAGCAATTCTCCAGCTACAAATACAAATCTAGCAATAATAATATTATACCTACATAATAGCTTTTATAATACGAAATGTATTCACAAATGTATACATGCATACCTGAACCTAGGTATTATGTTAGGTACTAGGTAGGTACATACTATTAGGTATGTTATAGGTAGTTATAATATTGCAGTTTTTACATTAGACAGGTAATAAATAAAAAAAGAAAATACTTTTACATGAAGCAGAAAAGATTAGCTAGGTACTGGTACATAACATATATCTAAAGGTAGTAAGGTAGGTATGCTATAAAGATATAGGTATTAGCAATTTCAGCATGCATGAACAAATATATTTATTTATTTTCCAAAATTCAAATTCAAATTAGGAGCAGGAAAGGGATTATCGAGTTCCTTTTAGGGAAAAATGAAAGATGTTCAAAAATTTTGAAGATCAATAAATTAGAATTAAGCATTAAGCACCTACCTAATGCTCTTGTTTTGACAATTTATGGTTTTTTTCAGTTCCTCGGCTGATAGATCAGCAAAATGGATACCATGGACTTATACGTGAGGACGAATTCGTAGTCGAGGTTAAGCCAAAAATCAAGGCAGTTGGAGGTGAGAAAAATAAATTTTAATTTGGAAATTTTAATTTACCTATACAATTGATAATTTTGTATTTCAGCTGAAATTTGTGGATTTAGAATCATTAATAAACATCATGGTGATGCTCCATTTGAGGTAAGCTAAAGAATTTTTTCAAAATCACAACAAATGTCTTGCTAAGAGGATTTAACTTGAAATAATTATTTCTATTGAGAGATAAGATAAGATTAGATTAAATGTAGTTCTGTCATCAATTAAATTGTCTCAAGCGTTTCGTAGGGTAAGGCAAAAAGTATTTTTGTGTGGATTTTCATTGTATCTAATAGGACGAGAAAATCGATAGATAAAATAAACCTCTTAAAATTTTCGAACAAGAATCAGTCATTAGAGCTTCACTTGTAATTAAATAGATAAACCTTTAAAAGCCTTCATTTAAAGTTTGCGTACGAATTGAATTGCAAAAACTTTGCAAATACTTCAATTCTATACATAGAAGTACTTATACACATAAGCTAAAATACTCAATATATACAAGTAAATATGGATATATATATAAACCATTATTATTACTGCTAGTACATACTATACTTGCAAGCAGTTTGTAGTAATTGTAATACATATTACTCTTTTATACTTTACTTATACAAAAAAGTATAAAGGTAGATTCGTGATATGTTAAAGTTGGCGAGACCTATTACTTATTATTACATCGTAGGTACTACCTTATTTATTACTGCCTTATATTGATTTTTATATTGTCCTACTTTTTTTTACCTTTTTCTAATTTGGGTATAATTTGTAACTTACAAACTGTAGTAGGCAGCAGCAAGCAAGCAGCATTTAAAGCAATTTATCCACATAAGCGCCCCATTGACATTTGTGTAAAATGTCAGGATGAGCGACCAGATTTGCTCCAATAAATACTTTAACTCACCTATACAGAATTATTAAATATAAAATACCTACCTTACATATTTTAAAAAATTTAAAAGAAATAATCTTATTTTATTTCTTCAGGGAAAAGTTGTAAAGTTGGCAATTTGAAAAATAAAATATTTTTTTTGTTTTATCAGCACTTTGCTTTGATAAATTATATTATGACTTATATTTATAGGTAGTTATGATTAGATGGGCAGTTTCAGGTTTTCGTAAAAAACTCGTAGATATTTAGGAAGGGTTACATAATGTTGTTTGCGAAAAAAATTCTCATTTATTTTTCTATCTTTTTATAAAGAAAACTTCCTAGAGGATTATAATATAATAATAAATGTATTTTCTGAAATATCCTTTATCCCATGTGGACTGTCCAAATATTTTTTTATTATATACACCGGCTTACGTAGCTTAGGTAGGTATGAGTACGAGTTACGAGTAACAGATCTATAGTTAAAGATACAATAATATACCTATACACTTTAATAATGAAAAGAAAAATAAATAAATATGATGTAAGGATCCTGTTCTGTTCTTACTTATCTTTAGCATTGGATACATATGGAAGTTTAAGGTTATATAACTAGATATTATATACATTTAGAAATAATATATCTAAATATTTAAATCTATTTTAAAACTCCTACAATCTTTATACACTAGTCACTGGAAGTATATTTTTACTATAGGTACACTTAAATATGCTTATGGCTAAACTATAAGTACAGTATATACATACTGCCTACTGATTCTGAGATATAAATGTTCATTCGATTTGATTTAAAATTTAAATTAAATTAAATTTGGTTACTTAAATTTCCATATGAATCATCATCACAATCACGATCTTTTGCACGTTTATTCAAATTGGCCTCATATGTAGTGTATGTACCCTACGTATAGTGTACAAGTATATGAATATTGACTTACTCAAATTATATCATGCAAAATTCATAGAAATGTGTGTTTGCATTTAGGTTAGAAATTGTATATAGTAGTAATAGGAGTATGAAAATTCTTATTAAAAATTTACGTAGTTCTCTATCAAGTTTTCAATAGTTATATATATAGTCAGATTTTGGCAATTTATTTTTTGTTCAAAGTCTTGAGATTATTTCCCATTTACTTTAAGAAAATATATAGATTGGCCAAGTGATGGGTACGAGTTGAAAAATGTAAATGAGGGAATTCTTGTACCTACCTATATACCTATGTAACTGAAACATTTAAGGAAACGATACTTGCATATCTTCAGTAGAAATAATATTCTTCGAGGGAGGAGAAAAATTGCTACGACGAAAGTGGAAGATCGAGAGGAAGTAGCAAAAAATTGGAAGAATGTGAAACTTTGCTATTTTTATCCAAAACTCAAAAGCAAAACATTTATATTGCTATTTCTGCATTAGGTACCTACTTACTACATATAAGTAAGTATTAAAGTTAGAGGTATGTACTTTGAATTGAGGTTTACTTTAACAGAGTATTTCAGCTAACCTATAAAAATAATCCCCTGTGATGATTCTATGATTATAAATGTGCAAGTCGAGGAATTCTTTATGAAATTCTTACAATTTTTCTGCATTCTAGCAAATTAGAGACCTTTAAATGTGCTACTTAGGTAAGTATATACTTCATATATACTACCTACTATGCTATGTAGCTAAGAGTTTATTTTTATAATATCTATTTGCATAGCTTAGCTTAGAAGGTAGTAAATTAGGCTTAATTTCCATTTCTGCGGATACATATTTGGAATACCTTCATTTACCAGAAATATTAGCAATTGACATTAACAAAGGCTGAATTTTTAAATTAAATAAGTTTTAAAAAATTTAGGTAGATAAAATATTTTACCAATTTTGAAACCCATGTATTTGCTCAGTTTCAGATCTGAATTAGGTTAGTGAACTAACTTATCTCAATCTCTGTCGTTTTGAAATACAGTTTATCTAACTTATCTTTTTGTCCTTATCATTCATAGTAGGAAGGGTACTTATGATGATTGGTACACACCAACCCTACTTATCAACTAGGTAGTGTATATTTAGTAGTATATCAGCCCATGGCCGGCTGCTTTGGATGTATTTGCATTTTGCATTTTTGCTTTGTATTTTTTATAACTACATAGTAAATAGCTCAAACGTAATATAAGAGCATCATATTTTGATTTCAATAAAAATTTATTTTAATTAGATTTTAATTAAATTTTAATTAAATTTTAAAGATTTTTTGCACTGCTATTTAGGTACTTGTATAATACAAGTTACTAAAATCGAATACATACTCATTTTAAATAGCTAATTTCAAAATATTAATTAGAATGTTTTCATTACAAATTAAACTTGAAAATTTCCGAGAATCTAATAATTTTATTGCTTATATTACTTGGAATATTATTTTGATATTTTAAAATAAAGTAGGTAGATATGTATCTAGTTTCTCATTACTTATGGTTAGTTTAATATATATTTTTTTAAAAGCAGCATACAGATATTATAAGTTAAATGGGAAATGAAATGCTTGCCAAATAATATGTATCTATTTATATTAAGTTCCATTTATTTTATTGCAATTACATTTTCGTTGTAAAAATATCAGAAATTCGGGACAATAATATTTGATACATAATGTATACGGAAGCTTTACTAGGTACATTTTAATACCCTTTGCACTTTTTTGGATTTTTTACCACAAGATATCTATGCACTTAAATAAATTTATTAAAAGCAGTTTTAATTTTACATTTTGTTTTTTGGAAGTAGATTTATTTTATTAGTAACTTACCAAATTGCAGTAATTACTACCTAGTTTGTACTCGTACATATATAATATGTAACTACATATTTTGCTGAATAAGCTAAATTGAACACGATCGATATTTTCTTTTTCTGAAAAGAAATTTATAAGGAATTTAGAAAGAGAAATAAAACTCAATGGTTTAGAATTGGATTTTGAGGCAACAAGAGCTTAATGAAAACATAGAAAGAATTAAGGGAAAAAGTAAATCTGATATCGGATATCAAAAAAGCTGAGTGGCTGGAAATACTTTTCGATTTTTCGAGATGATCTAATACTCTCTAGAGTTTTGCAAGCTTAAGATAAATCTTATATTATTATTATACTAAACTAACATGCTTATATATTATTATTTTTGTAAATCTAAAAGTAGAGTGGTTGATTGAGATAGAGGAAAAAAGAACACTTTTTTGCTTTTCTTATAGTAGGGTATATTAATTCTTATTCTACATACACATAAACAGCCATAAGGATTTACTTCCCCTATATATTATATTCTTATACTCGTATATACTTTTACATATAGACTATTAATTATTAATAAATATAGGAATTACATAAGTATACTATCCGTACTTTGTATCTACTGATACTTTGTATTTGTAAAACTCAAATACTATTAGAGGCTGAGGCATTATTATTATTCTCTTTACGGTGGTAGCCAGATTATTCATCATCAAGGGATTTGCCCTCAATTCTCAATTCCATATTGTTCTTGTTGTGATGTGTGTATTTCCTATTGTATATTGAAATTGTACCATAGTATAAGTATATAAGTTGTTTTAATACCTAGTAGAAGTAGAAGTAGTATTTGCTTTATTTTGATTATATTCCTTGCAATCAGCAATTGGCGACTTTTACCCTTCTGGGATTTTGGGTGACGAGTTCATTTTGCTCACTTTTTGGCCCGGATTCAGATTCAGCTTTCAGTTTTTACGATTTATGTTTATTCACTATACAAAAGTATTACACAATAAATAAATTCTATTACTAACTACATTACAAGTATGTAGGTAGGTACGAGTAATACTCTAGGAACGATAAAACATATTTCATTTCATTAGGAAACTACCTAAATAAAATCCTAATCCTGTCCTAATCCCAATCATGGTATTAAAAACAATGGCTTGACAAATAATGCTCTACTTTATTGTTCAAATTCTGATAAATGTACAATATAGCTAGGTTTATTTTTGTATAAGAGTATATCTAAATAAATACTTAAACGACCCTTTAAAGAAATTCACCTCTTTAATTTTTCACCTGACAGTTCTAAACTGTATTTGGCCAATGTTAAATTAAATGGCATAAAAGTGTGGTTGGGTAAATATATTGTGGGCAATTCAGTTTGAATTTGAATCGACATGCCTTTAATAATTAATGGAAAGTAGATATGTACCTATTTATCAAGGTAGGTACTACAAGTATAATTTAGTACCCTACCTACTATACTTTATCTTATAGTAATTCTCGAATAAAAAAAAAGAGAAACAGAGGGGAAAGCTCTGTTTTCAAGCTCCTGCTTTCTCTCTCCTGCCATTTATTTGACATTGAGGACTACTGCTCGCTCGAGTTTTCTTTTCTGCGCAAATCTCTTATCAATCTGCCTGGTATTATTTATAATGTAAATTGCCCAGAGCCATAAGTACAAACCAGAGTTTTGAATTTCTAAATTAAACTGAATTTTTTAAATCTGTTGAGCATATACCTACATATTAATGCTGGATTCAGTACCAAATATATATAGTATCTGGCTAAAAAAGCATTTCATTTAAAAAGAGAATGCTAAAAAAACTCAAAAGTAAAAACTTTCTCTGGTATTATTTTATTATATTCTGGTGATGATGTGGGTATTGTGTATAATTTTAAGGGGAAAGGCATGTTTTGAATTTTTCCTTTTATTTATTCTTATATAATAAGTATAGGACTTATCATTATTGAACAGAAAAAATTTATTTTGTACCAGCATTACATAATACTTTATAATAAGTATTCTTGTATTCCACTGATACTATTATCATATAGAGACTGTGTAGTTTTGAATCTATGAATTTTTTATAAAGCAATAGATCTTGCATGAGAAAATAATTTTTTTCAACAAAATATATTTTATTCAAAGGAGGATCTCATTTACTCAGAAAACTTAAGCACTTTTTTGAATTCAATATAATACTTTATTTAGACTTATACTACCTTACTATAAGGAAATTACATACAAGTTATAGTTTTAAGTTTTAAGTAATGGTAGGTATTTAAATTCAAAACATTTTTTAAATACTTTATTTGACAAGATTTCCCCTACTTTCTTGTCTGGTTTTAACAATAAAATCAGTATTTTTAATTTTTTTATTATAATTTTTTATTATTCATTGTCCTATTGTTTTACTGTTATGTAGCAGACTTCTATAAATATTATATGTACTCGTACCTACCTATGTGCACATATTTATATCAACTCAATAAACAAGTCAAAAAATGATATGATAATACATACCTATTATAAACTTTTTTTGCCTGATATTTTTCAATTGAATTTTAATAGGTACCCACCTATCGAATCTATCAATATAGTTGTATAGTATAGTTGGATATTACTAAAAAAAATTGGATTTCAAATTCAATAATAATATTTAATAGAAAGTTTTTGATCTTGTACAATATATTATTCCAATACTTTAAAGGAAAAAAAACTGTTTAATCCTATTTCCTCTAGACTTATATTGAATTTATTCTCGAGGTCGTTTGATCTTCCCTTCATTCTAGTGATTTTTTATGAGAATACAATTTTTAAATCAATCACATGGAAGATTTTATTGCTGCTTAGGAGTTTAAAAGTTTAAGTTGGTTATATAATCCAAGTAAGTAGAGAAGAGATGAACATCGAAATTCTGGGCTCTGGACATTTATATCCAGAATCGAAAAAAGATAAAACAGAATGAATGACTTATCTGTCCCATTCTGAGATACTCTTATAAGTAGTATCTAGATTGTCCTTTTTATCTGACACACATAGATACTTCTCTTTGCTATTGTACCAGTACTACAGAATAGTACATAGTACATGTATACTGATATTAGTATATGCATAATGGTAAACTCTAGGACAAAAAAGGACCCCCTTGGTGGTAATAGTTTTAAAAGATAAAAAGAAAAGTTAAGTGGGACTCTGCTTGTGTTTTGAGTTTGAGGGGAAATATTATATTCGAGGTTGGCTGGCTGGCTGGACCAAACTGAGCTGGGAACTTTGAGAGAGAGAAAGTTTTTTCTTTCTTTTCTTCCCAGAAAACTCTCATAAAATCCACCGAGGAGCAACAAAAATTAAAGTTTAATTTGAGGAAGCAATTTACTCTGAATTTCTTTTAGAATTTCAATCTCACAATACACAATCCGTAGTTGTAGTTATACTACGTTGTAAATATGTAGTAAATATCAGTTAAATAAATTTTAAAATAGTCTTTTTAACCTACCTTAATAGTCACTTACTTTAACCTTTATTACAGCCATTAAAATTTGAAGCAGGGAGAATTAAATCCAAGCTTAATGCTACTTTTTATTTGATGATATGATGTGTATCTAAAGAGTAGATGTGTTGAAGATACTAAATAACCTAACTTATATATTGAATGTGTAAAGTCTTGGTTTGATTTTAATTTAAAGTTTGGGATTAATGGCTAGTAGATATATGAGTGTATATTAATTTGATTTTAGTCCTTCATTCTAATACAAATATTGCAAATGACAGGAGAAATGATTGAAAAAAGTTTTCTTGATTTGCCTAAAGACTTTCTCTACTTGAGACCTTTGATTGTTTTAATCCTTTCCAAGAATTTCTGGGATTATAAATAGATTCTTTAGTACCCTACCAATAAGTAAAGTATCTGTAGTTAGTAGGCCTGTAGTAGGTAATTTAAAAGGAAAAAAAACTTCATTTATTTTATAACTTATAGATCTACGAGAATGCTTGGTTTTGGATATTCCTAAATGTATTTTTGGAAATATATAAGTACGCTTAGGTATCTAGTATAACATCTCTATTACTATCATCTGCACAATTCATTATCTTATCGTGCTTATAATGAGATGAGGGATTTTCTTTCAATAATCATACTAATCATAGAGCAGAGATGATTATTATAAACAAGTGTTTCTCTATTACATCTACAAACAATAATATAGTACTATGATGCAATGCTAGTTCTACAGATATATTCTTGCAAACTTTAGTCATAGATAGGTATTTAGGTTTGAAATGTGGAGTTCTGCAGTACTCGTAATAAAATAGTAGTAGACTAAAACTGTATAGTGCTGTTGGTCACATGAAAAATGAAGAAGAGCAATTTGAAAGAAATTGAAAAAGTTTTCCCCCTTGGAAAAATGTCCAGAAATAATCTTACTTAAACAATATGTACTTTCATATAATATAAGTAGGTTCTTACTACATTACTTACAATATGATAGTTGGGTGGGTATTATTGTCTGCCAAAAAAATGAGAAATAAAAAAAGTACTTAACAACCGCTGCTTCTTATCCATAAAATTATACCTTTAAATTTTAAGGTTTTTTCTCCATTCAAGTCCTGCTCTGGTATTTATACCTTCACTGCACAATTCACTTATTCTTGTCCATATTAGTAGTAAGTAGTGAATTGTACAAGAATGTGCATACCTATAGAACGAGTAATAGTATCCTAGTGTATCATATTATAGTGCTTTGTATTTTGGATTATAATGGCAATAAAGGTAGGATTTTTATAAAGTATTTTTTCTGAAATGTTATACATTATACTACTATACTAGTATAATATTAATACCTAAGTACAAGTACTAACTAGGTATATGTATTAGTATTTTGTACAAGGTACTCTTATGAAAATACTTTTTTTGACGATTTTATTATATCGACTATTTTCAACAATTCTATTCATTTCATTTCATTTCTCAATCTTTCCTTTTATTATTCTAAATTGCATCATTTACAGATACTTGAAACGAAGCATAATAATAATACATAATAGAAATATTTCCTTTGACTTTTAGAGTCTATGAAGCAAATTAAAAACTTGATCGTAATTGTAAGTGCCCAAATTAAATTATCACAGAATATCAGCATAAAGATTATCAAACTATACTAGAGAATGATGAATACTTATTCCTTTGTGAATACACTTTGGAATAGTTAGATTATAAACTCAATAAATTGCTATTCAAAAATTTCATTATTTTTCGTATCATCACCGTCATAAGAGACTCATTTGCATTTTGCCCAAAGGGCCCGAGTTCCTTTCTCACAACTAATCTTATCTTGAGTTAGTAGTTAGTATCCAAGTCTTAGCATCTATATATTAGAAAAACGTCTCGGGTAATCTCCGATATGATAATGGTAAGCGACATGGTTTATTGAAGATATTTCCTCAAAATGAGCGTTTTACCAAATCTTCTCAAGTCAAACTTACCTAAATGATACTAGAATTAGAATAGAATGCATAGTTAGTGTAGATAGTTGATTCTCTTTTGTACTTTACTTTTGTACAAACATACCCTACATAGCATAGGTAGGGTACCAATATATTCCCAAATAGGCAGAGGTAAGTCAGTGCAGTGAGTATGTAGTATGTTTGGTATTTAAGAAGGAAATGTTTGAGACAGAAGGAATTCGTTTTAGCTATTGGTAGTAGTAGTAGTTGGTGGTGGTGGTGATGGTGAGGGAAAGCTAAAGCAGGAAATAGGCAAGATGTCTTGACTCTGGGCTGCTTGATATTGCAGTCAAATGTGATGTCTCATATGTACTTGTACATAAGTAAGTATAATAATACTTTGTGCTTTGCTTACATATCATATAACTTTGACTGTGATGATTATATATGTATACATATATACGTACTAAATACATATATACTTAATGGTAGTAGTATAGTTATAGTGGTACTTATAGAACCCGGGTATACAACTATCCCCTTTTCTCCAAATTCACAAACTCATGCTTTCCCCTACCCATTTCTATCGATCGAGAAAACCTAGCACCGAAGCTCATACTGATATTACTCGACTCGAAAAGGGGCATTATTATGGAGAATATCAAATGGTACCTATACCTTCTTGTACCTACTTATACTTATACATTGTGTATGATATGACTCTTCTTTGGTATGGAATTGTTGTATAGTGAAGATACTCGAGAGAGAGAGAGAGAAAGAAGTAAAAAAAAGTAAACTGGAGTGTTCCAGCAAGTTTCACATAGTCAGTTGATATAAAAGGGATTCTGGTTGAATTGAACACTCGGTTTAGCATCCACTTTCTACTCCACTTGCTTTCCCCATACAAAACTATCTTACTATACCTATACAGATATGTACATACTTAAATACATATAGGCTATAGGTATGTAGATTAGGGTATGTTAAAGCTCCATACTACTACGAGTATAGAGTAAAGTATTTAGTTGAGAGCTTTTATGTCGTGTCGCACAGACCCAGAAGTAGAAAATTGGGAAAAAAGGATTCAAGCTTATGCCCATATGAATTTCTACACTTTTTACTATTAAATATACCTACTTACTTTAACTACATATTTTTATTACTACATAGGTACATAAGTAGATAGGTATGGTACTCTTTTTGCTTACTTTTCTTTTTACTCAAAGGAAAGGAAAGTAAGTGAAAGAGAACGAACAAGCTGATGTCTTCTCAAAAAGAAATATATTTTGCTCGGTTGAAATTGCTCTTCATCTATTTAATATTATGTCGATATGTCATCATGTCTACTAACTATAGTACTAGTTTAGCATATCGATATAAGCATATTGTACCTACATAATATAAGGATACAAGTTTACAAACACCATTGGTCTATAGTAGCTGGTATAAGGTGTAGGCACTATAAACCAAATGTGATTACATAAAACATGCATTTTGGACTCTTTCGATTTCTTTAAGGGTAAAAAAGTAACTTTGGCTTTGCTTTCGCGTGCTCAAGATACATTTTCATATTTATTATTAGTGGATTTGAAACTTTTTTTCGTACGTACATCCGTGGTTAGGCTTCTTGTATGTTTGTATTGGTGAAGAAAGTTGTTCGAGTCGTTGAGCTGAATTTTTATTGAGGCATTAGAATCTTTAAAGAATCTCTACTTGATACTATTGCTAAAATGTTCCTATACTTTAAGTTTATGTACCTATTTAGTAGAGATGTATATAGTGTACTTATACTGTTGTTTTTTTTAAAAAAGTTTGTTTATCCATTTTCACAACTATACTAATAGTATTACTTTATTGAGCATAAACACGAGATTCATTTAGATATTCATAAACAAGTTAAAAAAAACAAGATCTATTTTCAACATGGATCAATTCAATACCAATGAAATCAGAAGCTAAGCTACAAATCCCAGAAAGTGCTCCAATTAAAAATGACATTTACTGAAGGCAGATATAATTGGGATATTAATTTGTGAATCCTAAACTGTCTTTGGTTATCATTATTATGAACAACATAAAACCCGATTATATTTAGAATTTAGAATTCCTTACACAATTTTCCTTTCTTTATATTATTTGATCGATGTCGTCTTTGCCTACAATAAATAATGCCAATATCTCCTTACAAACTTCACCTTAAGAGAATTCTTTGATTTCTCTCCCCCACGTTTTCTCTGATTTCTTACCTTCTAACTTCTACGAGTATAGGTACATAAAGTATTAAAGTAAGTACTTATAGTGCTTTCTTATTTAATGAATTGCATTACAGCTTAAAATTCTTAGCATGAAGGCCTTTCCTGCCAAAATGGAGAAGAATAAAGTAAAAGCACATTAGACATATTGCGTATCCGGGGAGTAGCTCTAAACCCTGATGGTCTAAACCATTTAGATCTAAACCATAAGGTCTAAACCTTATGGTCTAAACCATATGGTCTAAAATTTAAGGTCTAAAACTTAAGGTCTAAACCATAAGATCTAAGCATTTAG
>JAQIXA010000018.1:0-100495 GCA_034699045.1 Nanhermannia cf. coronata Gr-Ori-00579 | reverse complement strand
AATTCGGTTCTGGAGGGCCGTAGGGTACCGAAAACATCATATCTTTGCATTTCAGAAAATTTAAAAAATTTAAATTATTTGCATTTCTGAGCGCCACTTTGGGCCACCGTACGGTTCCGTGGGTCCGCACGGTGCCGAGAACCATATATTATTTGCATTTTTGCACAGCACAGGGCACTTTTAAAAATTCAGCACACATTGCGCTATTTAAGTACAGCGAACATTGTGGTTCGCTCTCTGATTCCTCAGGGGGTTAAATACCTGGTCTCAACTCTCAAATCTCAAGTCTCTAGCTACTAGGCGCTAATTATTTGGCGCTAATGCAATGCATGGTAAATATGCATGGCATGCAAAAAGTGGTGCTTAATAAAGTGTAAGTCATAAGGAGATATCCAGTCTGTTTCATACTCTATGCAAATACAATACAATACAATATACCGAACCGATTATGCTGTTCGCGTTTTTGGGGCTAATAATACATTAGCCCAAATGATTTTGGAATTTGGGCTAATAATTAAAGGATTTTAACATAATTATAACATTATTATCATTTTTAATTTTACCTACATGTGCATTATCCTAACTAACTTACCTTACTTAAAGTAAGTTAGCTATGTTAAAGTGAGTTAAAATTATTATGTAAGGTGTATATTTATTAAAGACCTACCAAAAACCGATTAGACAAGGCAACCTATGATGGCTGATGGTACAGTACAATTAGGTAACAAACAAAACAAACAAACATAACATAACATAATGGTAAATTAAATATGTTATAGTACAGAACAGGAACAGAGACAGAGTACCCTACAGTACAGTACAGAGTACAGAATACAGAAGAGAGTACAGAAGAGAGTACAGAATTGAAATTGATTGAATTGAACTGAACAAAATTGATCGAGTATTGAATTTTGATTTTAAGTACCTAAATACCTCCTAAATACTATCCTAGAATCCTATATACCTAATAGAGAAAAATAACGACGATTCAAACAAATTTTTTGTAAAATTCCATAAATATTGTTAAAAATAGTTCAATTCAAGTACATATAATATGTATATATTATTGATAATATGGATGGGTATTATAAAATATAAACACTATTACAGATATAATTAAGTAGGGGCATATATGGGTATCTTATGCACTAGTAAAGAAATAATTCGTAAAATTCAACATTGACATTGATCAATAAATAAATAATATACCTACCTATGTATACATAGGTATATGGTGGGTAAATTATTTTCTGTCAGGCAAGACAACATAATATTTGACAACACGGACACGGAAACCTCCCTCAGAGTAACTGAGGACGAGATGAAGATTATCTTTTTATAAAATGTTTTACAAGTGCCAGTGGTGCCAGAGGTTAAACAAAATGTTAAATTAAATCTTTAATTCAAATTCAAAATGCTTTTTTTCATACTCTACTTGCATACATACATGCATAACCTACGCCTACCTTATATACATTTATTTATTGTAACCTGTAACTTTTAGCTAGTATAGTACATAGTAAACAGTAAAACTAGTGGTAGTAGGTTTAAACTAGTTTTTTTATGATTTTTACTAATTTCATAATCTCTATCAATATTAATTGCCTCACTAATGTTTTATCATATTTATCATTTTCGAATTAATTTGAAATTATTACTTATCTACATGAATTAGGAATTATGTTATTCCTTTCCTAATCGTGTACACGATTCTATTACAATTTACAAAATATTATCCATTCGATTCATACAGTATATTCATAAAAATCATACTCCATAATCTATTCATATTCATAATCATACCAAAGATAAAATCTAATAAAATCGAATCGAATCGAAGAAAATCTAATAAACGATCATGGGAGACAAGATCATGGGAGACTTTAAAAAATGCTATTAATAAGATATTATATTATATTTAATAATTGTATTTTATTAATTAATATTATTAATTAATATTATTTGCCATTCGTTGGGTAAGACATCCAAATATAGAAAATAGGTAAGCAAAATCAATCAAACCTTGGATTTTGCTCTTGAAAATACTTGACTTTCCATCTCGATGGCTGATTTGGTTGTTGGTGCTCCACATTGGATGACTGCTTCTTCTCTAGAAAATTTGAAAAAAAAAACCAATTAATATTTAGCATCGATAATAATAATTATTTAATGTCTATATATTTGGTTCAGAAAAACCCAGCTTTGGGCTCAATTTGAATGTAAATGCCTGTAAAATTGAGTTCAAAATTTGCTTTCTAGCAGTTTTTGTATTTCATATTTATAGAGCTTCTGTTTACAAATCAGTTGCTGTTTCTGTTTAGTAAAAAAAAAGTTTTTTAACCATAAAAACCCAAGATTTAACTAAAGTTTCTAAAGTCAAAAACCCTGTTTTTACTTTTAAACAGAAACTGATGTGGAAACTGGAAACTCTAAATTCTAGTGTTCGAGTTCTGAAGTAAATGACTACATTATGAATCAACTTAACTCTTAACATAAAATATTTACATATAGGTAGATATTTAAAAAATTTAGGAAATCTCTGATTTTGACATACATTTTTGAGACCATATTTTGACGAAATGCTGGATTTCTCCATTGTTCTTCATTAACTCCACTAGTATTTAGAGTGAGATTATTCATATTTTTATATCAACAGATTATGATTAGATAATGACCTCACTAAACTTGTTAAAAAAAGGTCAATTAGTTAAAGTCAGAATTTTAATATCAATATAAATATCAATTTCAATTAATAATATTAATAACGCACAATAAATAATACATAGAATTTCGCAAAAATATAGTTTTTTATGCTTTATTTCAAAATAATTGACAATTTATTTATAAATCCATTGTATATATACTATAATGTCCAACAATTAACTAATTATTTTATTATACCTAATAAAAATTTGACAATTTAAAAAAATTTATTTTAAAAACTTTTTTTTGACTTAGAAATTGATGTGCTTAAAGAAAAAACTAACAAGTAAAGTTACAGACAGGTGAGATCGATTTTTTCTTCAAAAATTTTTTTTCACCTGCCTACATATAAAACAAAGTCTAGTAAATTATATATTTACAAATTTAACTATGCTGCTGTAATCCACGTTTGTGTACCATAATATACGAGAAATTGAAATATTAATGAAATGTAATTCAATCTCTTGAATTTATTTTTGATTTGGAAAACGGTCTCAAAATCAAAATCTCAAAATGTTTATGTATTACGAGTATAGAGTATAGTATAGGCATCATTTAAAATGATGCCTATACATATTAAATGCCTGAAATACATATTAAATTCAATTTCCCATTATATTATAAGGTTATACATGCATGCACGAGCGGACTACTAAAACCGTGGATTACCAACAATATAACACTTATTATGAGCAGATACCTATATGTAATTTGAATTTATTAGGCTTTGTTTTATATGTAGTTAGTTAATGAAAAAATTTATTTAAAGAAAAAATCGACCTCAACTGTCTGTGACCTTACTTGTGAGCTGTCGTTCATTTCATTTTTACATAGATGCTACTGCCTCACCTATTTCAAATCGTAAAATTAGGGTGACTAAGCTCCTGGGGCACCATTTTTTGAAGAAAAACCCATCGAAACGAGAGCTATAGTGCCTCATACAATGGTCTGTCAAGTTCAAGTTAACTTTTTAGTTTTAAAGATTCAGTGGCCAGACCTGGCTTCAAATTAAAAGTGAAGCCAATTCTTTTATCTTTTAGGTTTGGCAAGTTCTTCAGATATAATCTCAATCTAACATAAAATTCTTATATATCTAGCACTAGCTGATGATATAGGTAATCTAAAATTCTAGATTTAGCTCTAGGAATTTTATGAAATTATAATTATTAAATTATTTACTATACAGTACGACTACTGACTACCTACCTACATACTTTTCATTTTGGATACTGCATATATTATAAAATGAGTATACGCAGTGAACAGTGATCAGTGATCAGTAATCCACTGATTACTGATCATAAAATAAATGTTCGAATTCCGGATGTTATTTTTTTATCTGTAATCTCCTGTTTTTTTATAATAAACAAGTTTTTTTTATTGTTTGGTACTACCTATAATAGTACTTTAGTACCTTAGAAATTTTGTTGAGTTTTAGGGACTTAACCTACTTGATAATTGTATTTAATTATGAATTTTGTATTTAAATTTTTAATAATACATAAGTATAATATTATGTAAAAAGTAAGTAATAATAAATTAATGAATTTTGCAAATTTTATTGATTAAACTGCAGACATAACATATTACTTGTAAATATAAGTAACAAGTACCCAACATATCGTTCGTACATAAAATACATAAAATAAAGAGTTTTGTATTCTCTTCTCTACTATAACTATACTACCTAGTTATTTTGCAATTGCAATTCTTCGGATCACTTTCGACTTTCGGTAAAAAAAACCCGGTTTGTTAAATAGAGCACAAGCGCAAATATATAATGCAATGAATGTAATGATTTTTTTAAAACTTTATTTTAAGTATATTTTGAGCCTCGATTTTGACTCGCCTGTCTGCCTTGTACTTGTAACTTGTACTTGTGATCATTTCAAATTGTAATTTTTAAAGAGTTTGAGCTTAAAATTGCAACAATTTTAGAGCACAGTCTTCTTGCAAAATTCTGAAAAGTTAGACCATAAGTTGAAGATTTTTAAATCCAAAAAATACTCGATATACCTAAGTGCTAAAAAATAGCTTTAATTTGGTCAAAATATATTAGTTCCTGGAAGCAGGGTATTTTTAAAATCTACCAAAACTTGGTTTTTGATTCATTTAAAAGAAGATTAGAAATTAATGGCCAGGGTTGTGCATCGAATTATCGAAGAAAAAAGTAAGTTTTTAAAAAAAAATTAAACTTTCTAAAATTTGCATAGATATGTATTTAAGTATTATCTTTATTGCTGTCATAATCTGCATTTACATATAATATATGATATTTTGTTTGAAAATAAATATCTCAAGCTAGGTAAATATATTTACAAAATTTGCTTTTTTTCTAACTTTTTTCGGTTTTATAACTAGGTACGTTTTTTTAAACTTCTTTAAACTACTGATAACTTAACCTTAAAACTGTCATTTACATTTTACAAAAAAATTAGGCTTAACTTACAGTCTAATTTATGTAACTTCAAATTGATTGTTTTAACATATTAGTTTATGTGTGTATTACTTCAATTTATTTAATCGATTTCGATATCATGATCTTTAAATTGTACCAGTACTAACCACAGAAGAATTAGCACCTAATGTCTGAAATTTCGAATTTTGAGTTGACGCAATATATTGGTTGACGTCAGAATTCTTTAATTCTTTAATTAAAATTAGGATGCTTTATTTAATATAATTAAATTACAAATAGGCATAGAGTATAATTACGTAGTAATAGTACCCTAATACAAATATAATTTGAAAATATTCCCTACATCGATTTACAAAATCAATGAATCCTAATAATATACATGGCTAAAAATTTCATTGTCAGTCAGGACAGGACCACTATAACATTTATAAACAGTAGAAAGACTTGTCACTCTTTTAATCCTACTCGTAATTACCCTACCTACCTTACCTACATACAGATTACTAATCTTAAGAATAAAATAAAAAATAGTAAAATTTTAATGATTTCTTTCTAAATTTAAGATTGATATCATATAATTACGGAGTATATGCCCTTTGTAATATTATGCATATAGGTAATATTGAGATATTTTTAGGTTAGGTTCATTTTGCAAAAAAAAACATTTTGTTGGGGGCTTCTACTAACGTAAGTAATTAAGTTATAGATACTTAATTGAGCTAAATATGAAACACAAAAACTGCTATTCCTCGCGTCTAGTCTGAAACAATTATTTACTTTACAAAAGAGTTATTTAAATACTTATAAATGCACATTTAGCACAAACACCTAACCTACTAGTCAAATATGGGTATAATTTATAATACAATACAATATGCATATTTGTATTTAAAGTGTAAAGTAAACTCAAAAAATGAATTTTTCTAAAGTCTAGACTTATTTATATTAGGTTTTACTTTAATAAGATTTCTTGGAAATTTATCCTATTCAGTCCAGTCATATCATAAAAAGACATAGGGATAGAATTCATGAAATATCTTATTTGATTACAACACAACACAACAGACCCACAAGTACAATACAATACAGATACAGAATCATACAGATACAAGTAGATAGTAGATATGGCACTTACAATTACAATTATCTAACTAGTTTTAGTTTGTCAAAACTTTTTAGGTCTTAATCGTAAGATAAGTAGTGTACCTACTAGTCATACTCATAAATAATCATTAATATCCGTATATTAAATATCTTATACCTATAGTATTCTACAAGATACAGAGTATTTTAAGATTAAAATTTCTCTAAATAATGAAAAATTAGTTAGTCCATGTTAATTGTTTATCACTATATTCTAATATTATACTACTACTATAATTACTACTACATATACCTATACCTATGTACTTTTATTTTTAGAAATATGCATGGTTTAACAAATAAGGCACATTTGCCTTTTCTTATATTTGATGTAGATAATCAAAAGTAAATTTTATACAAAATTTTTGTATTCATATTTGAAAACACTCAATTTTTTTGTCAATATCTTGTAAAATTCTAGCAGCTGAGCTGAGCTATGTTAGCATGTCTATAAGACATGACATGAACAAGATATATCTAATTATTTAAAAATTGTCAAAAAGCTAAATGGACTTTTTTCTCTTTGTGTTTCACAAATTCAATGTACTTACCTAGTATACATATGTACTAATAGTATTACACTATATCAGGAGACACGACTATGTCTGTAAATGTGTATTTATTCATTTTTCTGGTAGCTAGATACAAGTACCCTATACATTATGCTTAGGATTAGACTATTGACTATAGGTATATGTTATAGAGTTTACTTATGTTATAGAGTTTACTACTAGTATTCATAATTTATTTTATATATTTTTAAAGATAATTTGAAATATAATAATTAGGTAATAAATACAAAAACCTATTATTATCATTTTTTCTTATAAGGATAAGAAAACAAACCTTCGAGTAAAAAAGAAATTTTAAATAGAAGCTAGCAGGTCAGTGTTTGCCCTTCAGTAAGTCAGTCAAAGGTTGCAAATATATTTTTTAAAAAGGATCTATCATAGCGAATGTCAGTTAGAAATGTTTGCAGTCAGATTCGTTGAAATGCCCCATATTTGCAGTCCCTAAATGCCACATTAGGTAATGTATCTGTAAAAAAGTTCAATGTCATTAAAACTCGCTTTAGAAAATGTATTTTTGGAGAAATATCTATTGGCTGGTGACCTTAGGGTCAAATGGCATATGACACGAATCACTCAACACATCATTTGAAAACCGTATGTGCCTACACCTTTATTACCATTACCCTCAAGAATCGTTCTTTTCTCAACTCTTACATGCAGTTTTATATTAGTGGATACACGTTAATAATATAGATAGATATACTGCTCAATATCTACGACTATACATGTACAAGTATAGGTAAACAGTATATACCTTATTTACTATTTTGACCCTTAAGGGATAACTCATATACAGTCATACATATATCCTAGCTATTAGGATATTTTAGTTCACTCTGCTCGACATAACAAAAGAATTTTTTTATAACTCGAAAGCAAAATATTATTTTCAAGTTTTTTCTAATTGTTCGTAGTTACGTTACGTATATTCAAGATGAAAAATAGTGGCTAACAAAATTATATTTAATGAAATGTGACAACAGATACCATTATATACGCGTTTTGAACTAATTACTAATTTAATTACATTTCATCTTTAAGTAAAATTAGTGGATAAGAAAAATAGTTTTGTTCTAATCATAAATAAGTAACTCTTTTGAGATTTTTATTGTGAAATATTCAATTTCGAAAAATGGATAATCAAGAAAATATTAAATTAATTTTCGATGAAGCTTGTCAATCATGTGAAGGTCCAAATAAATCTGGGAGACTTTGGAGTCCTAATCTTGATTTCGTTGATCTTGATGGTATTTTTAAAAAATTTAAAAGAACTATTTTTATTTCAAAATTTGAGTATCTATACATTGTTCATTACTTGTGATACTACTTTAACAATAAACAATAAGTAGTAGGTATATAAATTAGTAGGAACTAGATTTTAGTATGTACATATAGGAAATATGCACATTAGGTATGATACCTAATAATCTGGTATCATGATTTTGCACATACAAATTGCAATCGATGACAGACAGAATAGAGAAGCAGACAATGTATCTGTCATTGATACCAAATATCTGTATATTTTCAATCAAAAAAGTACCTACACATGCCTAATTAAGTATTCATATGACCAATTAGGAGATTTAGGTGTTGGAGTTTTCATGATTATTGACTATTTAGTCTTGTCAACTTGTCTTAAACGCATTTATTGATAAAAAGCTTGAAGATATCCTGCATATTTTTAATGAAATGGATTTGAATAAGTGTATAATAAAAATCTAAATAAGGTTTATCTTACTATCGTAAAAAGACCTTTGAAATCATGTCTTGAGTCTTGTCTAATCAATATCTATGATTACGATTACATTATTGAAATAGAATTTAAATCACTCTAGGTACTAGCTCTCGACTCTCGATCGACAGAAAAAATTTCTTTATAACTATGTGACATTTTTATTTACCATATACATACATACTTATGTCTAGTACACTAGACATAATGGTATAATAGTAGGGTACTTATATACTATTATGTATATGTATTAGGTGAAATTAGGTGTATGAATATGTCAATCACTTTAGTAAAAATCGCAAAGAAATTGCATAATATAATGCATATTAGGTAATAGACAATATACACCTAGGTACTAGGTATCTGTATTTGCATATCAGGGCGGGTAAAGGGTATTAGTAAGATATTATTCGAAAAAGCTAATATTTTTGAACTAATAGACAGATTTTTATATAGGCACTTTTCCATCTGATTGTGAATAAAAGTTTCAAATTCGAATCATTTATCAATGTCTTGTACTATACCAGGATACAAGGCATGTACAGTACAATAAAGGAAACTAGACATTAGGCAGATCACAATACCTATATTCAATTTACTTAGAACTGTTATATTATGTAAAGCCATTTAACTAATAACATGCTTTATTAACTAATATAAGAATTTGGATAAAATTGTTTAGCTTCAGATAATGCAAGTGAACAATAGGTTAAAATATAAAAAAATTTAAAAATATATATGCTTTTATGTATCTGTGTTTCGAGATTACATACTAGGTAATATAAATATGTAGGTAAGTACCTAATACGTTTTACATTATACCTAACATTAAGCCTAAATGATTCAAACTTATCAAGTTCAAACCAAAATTTCACATTTTGCGATAAAATTGAAAGAATAAATTATTTGGGACTCGTAGGCGAAGTGGTTAGTTTATAAGATAAAAATATGTTTTGGATATTTAGATCTCGTACACATATAGATATTAATTGTAATTACTTACCTATGCAAAATCTAGGTATATATTCTGTAATATAATGTACTGATATGCATTAATAAAATTAAAGAGGGAATTTAAGTGAACAATAGAGTCGACAAAAAGCGTAGGAGATGGAATCGAGAAAAAGTTTGTCCAAAAATATTTTTATGGTCGTAGTCTTATGAAATGAAATGGGAATTTGACTTTGACCTTCGAACCATGCATTTATTTAGGTATATTAGTATTAGTATTAGTATTAGTGTCACAATTTGTATTTGTATAAATTTAGAAGAGAATTCATATTACTGATACTTAATTGTAAATGTAATCAATGATTGCACTTATAATCAATAATTTACGTGCTAGGTGGAGATAAAAAATATTTACTTATGAATATTAAATATAAGTAGGTTAGGAGTTACAATGATATCTTTTTTGAACCGAACCGAACCTAATAACCTAGCAAATTGTACTGATAAATGGTATGTTAATTAGGTAAAAAGTAAATATTTCAAAAAATTTATACTTCAATATGGTATGAATAGCCAAGCATTTGTTTCAGGATATTTATTAATGAAATTAAGACCAAAGTTTGAGATTTCAGAACTGATTAAAACTTGTAAAATTGAATGGTTTGTAATTTAGATGATGCCATATATCATATATATAATGAATGATGATGTATTTTGTCAAATTTCAGGAATCGGATTGTGTTTAGGAGAATTAATACCAAACGAGGAGGACGGTAGTGGGTCAAATGAAATCGGAAATTCGAACTCGAAAGCAGGACTTTGCTTAAGAGTGGCTTTTTCCCCAGACGAATCTTATTTTGCTTGGATTTCTGGCTCAAGAAAAGTCATCCTTGTTCCTTGGAATTCTGAAAAAAATACTTTGTTGTAAGTTGAATGATAATCTAATATGTGCTTGAAAAAATATAATTGGCCATTGTAAAAAATATAAAAAGCGATCTAAAAAAATTTTTATTATTTTTCTATTTAGCAACCCTGTGAAAAAATCTGATCAAAAACTGTGCCCTGAAGATCATGTTGGTGTTGACAAAAGAATAATTATAGAATGCAGTTATCCGGTGTTATCCGTGGTTTTTGGGAAATGTCAAGTCAGTGGAATGATGGGGACAGGATTGGGCGGATTTTTTGGACGAGAAGAATTGTACCCAGATCGAAAAAAGGAAATACTTTTAGCTACTGGACACACTGTATATAAACTAAACTTTGTTATTTATTGTAGATTCTGAAAAATTTCAAATGTATGTAGATAATAAATGTTGCTTTTGTACCTTTTCAGAATGGAAGAATTCGAATCTGGAATTTGATGGGAAAGCATCTAATAGAGCTTACAGATCATCGATTAGAAGTGCGGGATTTGGCTTTTGCACCCGATGAATCTCCAAGACTTGTGTCTGCCTCAACCGATGGTACTCTAAAGGTGATTTTATTATAATCATTTTAAGAACTTTTTACACAATGTAAATTTCAATTGCTTTATTAGTGTTGGGATTTAGAAGAGTGTAATATGTTTCATACATTTCGGATCGCTGGCATGTATTGTTGTAAATGGTCACCAAACTCGAAACTTTTGGCATCTTGTGGTCTTCAAACAAGTGTAAGTCAATTATATGCCTATCCTATTGTTAAATTATAATTTAATCTGAAATTTGATTTGAATTGATATTATTATTGGCTTTTTCTTTTTTGGATATTTATTTATCATAGGTGTACCTGTGGGATATGGAGAATTATAAACTGTATGGGAAGCTTGATGGCCATCAAAATGATGTCCTATGCTGCGACTTCTCCCCAGATGGATCGTTACTCTGTACTGCAAGTAAAGATACTCAAGCAATACTTTGGGACCCTTATACTCTCTCCAGGATCTATATCCTTAGGCACCTTTTCCCACCACCTAAACTCATTTTTGCATCCGGATTTAATGCTGCATGGGTCAAAGGCGTCTCTTTTTCGAGAGATGGGATGAATATTGTCACAATAGCAGACGATAGGTAACAAAAAACTTTCAATTTTAATGGATATTTTACAAATAATCAATCGTGCCCCTTTTCTTATATTTTATATACGAGTACAGCAGAATACTTTAAAAATTTTGAAATCGAAATTCCTGTTTTAATTAATATAATTAAATCCTCTTTTTCGTTCATGTTTTACAACTCTTTTAAACAAAATTTCATTTAGTAATTCCTATCATATTTTTAACTTTATTTCAGTATTATTCGTTTCTGGAATTTATTGGGGAATATCGATCCACGAGGAATAGTAACCGATAGTGATGAGGATGATCTCTGTGTTTGTTATTCACCTTCAGGACGAGCTGTTGCTGTTGGGCAAGTTCTCCAATTTTTTATATTTATTTTGAAATTAGTCTAATTATTAATTGTTATAAGTATCTACTAGTAAGAGTTTAATATTGATTTTTTTTCTATGTATCTCTAGGACGAGGAAACACAAAGTTTCCTTCTATGCCGTACCTTCAACCTCACCAATTTTAAAACATTTGGCCCGAATGGCCATTCGGAAAAGTGTTCCAAGCACTCAAGTTACTCAACTAGACCTCCCCACATCTTTACAAAATTATCTCATGTATCGAGTATGGAATTAAATTCCAACGCATCATTTAACCCATATATACTTGTCAATTTACAACGACTTTTTCCCCTCTTTTGAACTTTTCAAATCGAATAAGAAGAGAAATCCTTCGTACAATTCCGAAATAACAAAAAGACATTTATACCATTAATTTTTAACTAGTTAGATATTTTTTATAGAATTTTTTTAATACCTTACCTTGTCTAAGTTTCAGATACTCGTATTCCTTTTTTGCTATTACATACCTATACTTATTTATCTCTCAAAGGGTTCAAAATTTTGTTTCAAATACTTAGGTAGGATACTATAGAATATATATCATTTTTCTCATGTTCATGTATCTTTTAATTTACCTTCTCAATCTCAAGTGTTTTTTTAAATAATTTAAATAATCTTAGCATAAATTATTTCATTTTTAGTACTCTAATAGTATATATGTATCTAAATCTATTCTAACTAATAACCCTTTTTAAATCTAGTTAGATATCTACAAGTATACTCTATTTCATGTTTGCCTTTTTCAACATTCATCTTCCAAGTTTGACTTTAACTGCAAAAAATATTTTATAAGATTTACATTATAAGTGTAAAACATAAGCAGCTAGTATTTCGAAGCATTGCTAGTATTTCAAATAAAATTCACATATCCTTTAAACAATAAACAAAATGGCACAAAATGTACTAACAACAATAATCCTATTGTATTCTCTCGTTGAAATCTTAATGCAAGGTCTTACAGTATATATATTGCTAAACTAGCACCAAATACTGATATATAGATATCCATGATACTTTGACCTATCAAAAACCGCGTATAAAGCATACCTCATACCACTAACTTTATTAGGTATGAGATAATAATGATAAGTAGTAATAGATAGGGTACTCAATTTTTCTTAATTTGTACCAAAAGTTTATCAATATTAATAATAACAAGACTGAGAATTCGCTGCTATCTGCTATTGATACTGAGCTTTTTATGTCCATAAAATCTTTATTAAAAAACCTGTTTTTCAAAAGTGATTCTAATTGTATATTATTATGAACCTAGGTACTATATATAATTAATGTAACCTAATAATAAGCTCTTTCTTGCTCGTTAACATCTATATTAATTCTAATCAAAATTTAGCTTTTGTAATACTAATACATACAATATTACTGTAATTTGAATATATATATTAACTTTAGCATCAACTACTTTTGTTAAAATAAAAATATGTAAATCTTCGCCCATAATTGTATAGATAAAAATGAATAAAATTGCTTGTCAAACCATAAAATAATGTCTTTGTACAATTTAGCATAATTTTTGGATTACTACTTAAGTCTAACTCATATGACCATTCAGTTGGAAATTGAAAGTAAATTTGGCAATAGCTTTATAAGGATTTGGATTTTCGAATTAGATGACAAGTGTCAGTAGGTTTGATAGGGTATGGTTAGTTTTTGAAAATAATATACCTTGTATGTATCGAAATGTTTAAAATCTAAAAATATGACAAGGTTAGAAATGTAAAAATAAAAAGTGACTATTATATCATGATCATGAAAGATACTATGCATATGACTACAAATAGCCATACTCGTAGTACAGTGGATTATATTGTGGACAATTTTCATTTTAAAAGTCTAATTAGCAAGACTTGCTCACTTCACAAGTAAGCAAAGCACTTATACATAGTATAATTTGTACTATCTAGTGTATAATATTTGTACGATCGCGATATTATAGAAGTAGACTGTGTAAAGCTTTAAAATATCCTGCTGATTTAAGGGTAAAAGAGACTTTTTGTGTGTGTTCTGAACACTAATTGCAATCAAAGCTAACTTTGAATAATTATTAAATTAACCAGTGGTCTGTCTGTTTATTTTAACGATTTCTATCTGACTCTCTGACTGAGACTGACGGTGACTGTGATGTCCGTAAGTCCTTAAGTATGCAAATCACCTGGCCAAAAGAAATATATTTTTCGATTCACCCCTTTTGTAAACATAATTTTACCCTTCTGGGATCTGTTCTCTGAAAATTGTACCTTGTTAGCTAGTCGAGTAAATTATACCTACGTAGGTACCCTACATTCTACATATATGTAGCAAGGTACCTAGCCTACTACCTATCTATTATAGGTATAGGTAAGGTACTATTATAAAATAGACTGTTCATATATTGGCCACTACTGATTGCTGTAGGTAGTAAACTACAATATAAGTAGATACCTATAGAAAATGTAAAGCTTAAATATGGCCAGACATTGGAACTTTTTGAATTTTAAGTTCATAAAATATCGTTTCTCGTAAAATAAATTAAATCAAAATCAAAATCAAAAGTTGAGTTTTAAAATCTTTTAACATATTATGGTCCATCTCTAATAAAATTTGAAATTTTTAAAAACCAAGAGTATTCAATATACGAGTACAAATAGGGTAATATAAACTATTATTATAACGATTATTAGAGTAAAAGTTTTTTTTAGCAAAGTGACTGGTTTTCTACAGTTTGGACACAGTACTCTAGTTAGTAAATAAAGCTCCAAACAGTTCACATCTGCTGACTACCTTTGTTTGCTTTTTCCCATTGATTCAACTTGCTCTATTCTTGATTCATGATATTTCATTTTAATTATTTTGCCAGTTCATATCTCTGAGTTTTGTCATCAAATTCGAGCTGTAACTTTTCACATTTGATTTTGATATTTTTATTTGATCTATCTGTTCTACGGATATATTCAAATACATAGTAAGATACCTATTACTAATATATAATTTAGCTAGCTCAGCATTCAGCATCAATATCGATAGAATACTACTACTGAATAGAGTAGTAGTATTTTACATGAATATACTAATAAATAATATCTAGATAAACTGATAAATAAAAATTAATTGATTAAATAATTAAATATGTACGTATGCTGTATACAAACTAGGAATTGTATTACAACTGCAACTTCTGGGAATCAATCGAAATCGAATCAAATTTTAAATTCAACTCTACTTCAATTTGGGAATCATTTAATATAATGTACTTATACCTGGGTAGAACATATATTATACAGATATGAGTATATCTGTACTTAAGTAAGGTATATTGGACCCTCACTTTCTTCACTTTCTCAAAGTGAAATCAATTTATCCTCGATCACTTGATCCTATTATTATACTGTATGTAGGTAGGATAGGGTATTATAGTCACGATATTTTGTTCATTTTATAGGTGTATTCCACAATGGTTTATAGTAATGCTTGCTACTTCTTGGTGGGAATTTATCTACTTTAAGCCATAGCATTTATATTGATTCACAGGGTTTCTCAAATGTCAATATTCATTCCAAAAATCAAAATATTCTGGTTTGTTTACAGTTTCCAAAAAAATTCTTAAATCCCAAATCAACTAGAGATAAAATTGATCATAACTAAAATTACTTAAATTTTAACTGTATACTTGATAGGGAACCGAACTCAATTTTAATAGTTTTAAAAGTAGGCACAATAATACATTATACTTTTATTAGATATTTAAATTTTGAACTTTTAATCTTCAAATTCTTTAGCTTGTAGGTACTGATATTGCTAAAATATTGAAAATATCGACCAAAAGTTTGCTAGCAATCTTTCGAAATTCTTACCTATTTGGTTACATATTTGTTAAATTATGTATTGATAATCAAGGAAGGCCGTGTAAAATAATAACAACTAACAAATTGTGAAATTTGAGAATATTCGAGAAGTTAGTTTTAAAATATTTTGTATAACTAGGTTGTAAGGTTGGTTCTTTGATCTACTATCGTAAATAAAGAATTCATGAATATCGCTCACCCGTCAATATTCTCCTTTGTCCAGCCAGCCTCAAAACCTTTAGTTATTTTTTATAGTTGACCAAATACCATTTTAAGTAAAAAAAAAATCTTGGATATAGACACCCATACCCTTACACATTAAATTATATTGTTGGGTATGTTGAGTTGTAGGATTAAAGTACTTTTGAGTTTGTTATTTTTTCGGTTGTCGGCTGATTCCCTTTTTTAAAAAGTTCATTTCCTTTGCACGCTTTCCCCCCACTTGCTTCTTTTGAGTTTTTTTTTCATACCTACCTACTTTTTTATACACTTGATTGTTAACGAGCGGGAAAAAGACCGACCGCCTACTGAGACCAATATGAGGTCGACAAAACACAAAAGTATCTAAAGAGAATTACTTTTTATAAAAGCTAAATAAGTAAATAAAATTCTCAAAAATAAACTACTTAATCTTTGGTATCCTTAAATACCTACTAGCGGTTGGTAAGCAATTGATTCTTAATTTACAACACAAGTACCTACAATCGTAATCCTAATTCTGTAGTAAGAGCAAGTAACTGCCATAGATTAGAATATTTATATAGATATTTAAGAACTTTCTCTAAATACTGCTCTAAATATTGCTAGATTGTATTAGTAATATATTTTGGTATTTGGAGAAAGTTAAAAGTTATCTTTTTTGACTCAAAAATCCCTGTAGAAAAGCAATATAATTTCATTTACCACCTCAAAACTTGGTAAAACTTTCTCATAAAATAAAATTATAGGTAAATGTAAACATAAACTACAGCAAAATATTTCATAAATGAAAGTATAATTATTAATAATAGGCATATATACAGATATAAGGTATGATACAAGTTTAGAGAAGATTTAAACTATTCTCTTTTGATTTATGAGGAATTTAAATATTTTAAATAGTTCGAAACTATACTTATACTGATACTACTAAGGAGTAGTACTAGTATCTATAAGGCATACTTAGGTAATACATAATATAAAAGAATCCCTAACTTGCATTTTATTCATTCAATAGAGATGCAATTACCACTATGTACTACTTCATGTAGGATACTATTAACCAAACGAACTAGACCACAATAAAGACTAGTAGGCATTTATTATGAACTTTTAAACTTTTCAAAGGCATAATATGTGCATACCTAGTAGTACTACTACTATTAGTATGTAATATAACATTTAAAACAGAACAGGGTTGTAAAAACTCAAGCTTTGGGTTTTTTCCATAAAAAGTTTTGAAAATTTTGCTTGATTTTTATTAGTAGAGATTAGATCTCTACTAATAAAGAAAATTTCAATATGGATATATGTAGTATATTCAAAGTCAAAGTGACCCGCTTATAGGTCTAATGTCTACTACTCGTGATTAATATAAGATTTTTTTCACTTATTTCAATGAAGCCATAATTTGATACAAATTTACCTTAATTTATCAGTATAAGTTAATTTTACCTAAAATACAGATATAATATCGGGCATCAACCCTGATTTGAGACTAATATATATTGTAATAGTATAGTACTGTAATGAATGGTAGTACCACTAACTTACAGTAGTAGATGGATAGAAAGATATAAAGACATAAATTGTGAAATAATTCTTACACTCTGATAAAGATAGAGGAATAAATAGTTTTAAAAGTTCGGCAACAATTTACTTTACAATATGTATGTATGTATGTCCTATAGGCTAATAATAGAGCATTCTTTCTCCAGAGCTCGACTCTTGGGCCCAATTTACTTAAATAACGAATCGAATATACTAGTAACTACTAGTAGGTACCTACTATTAAATTATTATTATATAGTACCTACTATACTGTATAATGTATAAGGTTCTGATGATGTAAAAGTTTCTCCTCTATCTATTCTGTCATTGGCCTGTGAAATTACTTCCGCTAATTGATTAAGTGTAGAGCGGAAACGAGCAAGTAAAGTGTGAAGAAATAAAGAAATTTTACTCCGTAAGGTTTGTGCATTAAGATCAATATACCTACCTATACACTAGTACAGAATATAATAATAACCTACTATACCTACTCCTGATATTATGCAAAATATCTAGTATTAGTATCTATAAGTATTTGAATAGGCACGTGGAATTAACAAGAGAAATATCAAATTCATACGCACATTAACTAATGTACCCAATTTATAATGTTAAGTAGCAATCCGAAGTCCCCTTAGATGCTCTTTTTGAACATTTATCGCGAAAAGATACTCGAACATTTCAAATGGCAATTTTGAGTCTTATACTAATACATAGTTAGTACTAGTACAAAAGCATTTTAATACTACGGATACAGTAGTACTTCTACTAGTAAAGGTGAGAATTAGCATATTGTTCAAGATAAAGATGCAAAATGTCAAATTACAAACCATAAATTTGAATAAACCTATTGGACTAGAAATATTGAAATTTTACTAGTCCTATCTACTACGAGTACTAATATTACTATACATACTACACAAAGCCTTACTCCAAGTTTTAATAAAAAAAGTTTTAAGTTTTATGATAATCAAGAATATCAAATTTTAAAAGTCCTTTGAATAATTTGGTAGTAAAAGTAGGGTATATAAAACTTGAATATTATCTAATTCAAATTTAAGTATGGCTAGAATCATTTACAAGGGTATTTCTCTTGTGAATTGTGAATAGGTAAAAAAAATTTCAATTTTCAATTTTCAAGTTAGATTCAATTAGGTTAAAGAGAACATTAGTACTTTATGTACCTACTTATATGCATAGTAAGAATTGAATACTTTTGTGCTTTGAATCTATATGTAAATAGAAAAGGTAATTAATTCTAAACGGGTTTAGAGTGGATTTTTGTGCTAAAAGCCTGGGAAAACAGGTGTGTAGAATTGAAGATTAAGAATAAGTCCTAGTCCTAGTCAAACTAACTAGTTAGTACTATTAGGTACATATGTAAAGGTATGTAAACTTACAAGTAGGGTACTGATATGTATTTCTAGGTATTTCTACTTCTTACTTACTTATGGCAATCCAACATTTCCTTTTTCCTGAACTTTCTCTTCCTTAATAATGGAATATAATAGTAATACGGATAGTTCCTACCCTACAGATATACCTACTGTACCAGTAGTAGTTATAGAACTACTAGTTGTTGTACTATTACGGATACTCATGGTTCTACTTATATTGAAGATATATATTTCACGATCCGTTTGAGTTCTCATGTTCGACCATTGTGATAAATGCAAGTTGATTTATACCCTCTGGTTTACTTACTCTTCCTACATACACCAAGCACACCGAAATCAGGGTTGTAAAAAATCTCCAGTTTTTTTACTCATTTTTTCTAATTTTTTTTACTCTGATCTTGAGAATCAAGTGTAGCGGTATTGCTGTATCTAATAATTCTTATAGATTTATGAAAGGTACTTTTACTAGACCTATTATATAATACAACACAACTCTGAAAAACCCGATTCTGACCTCTATTTTTCATGAATTTCCTTTTACAATTTCAGCAAAATTCAAAAATTTCATAGCTGAACTAAATGAATAGAGTGCTATTTAAAGGAATGTAAGAATAGTCAGAGTGTTTAAATTTGAGTGCTATGCTTGATTTTCTTGAATTTTCATATAAAAAAGTGTAAATTTTTCAAGATATTGTTAAAACTAAAATTACTTTATAAGGTATCAGTAGGTAGTAATGCCTGGCGGTTTTTGCAACCCTGCAGGTTAAGTGAACCTTTAATAATATCTGCAAATTTTTGGGTAGTCAAGACACGATTCGAACCTGAAAGTTTTCTTTACCATACCTTACTATACTTGGTATGGCTTTAGTCAAATGGACAGGCAGACGACAAGGTACACTATAGGTAAGGCTAAGCTAAGGCCTTACTAGTACCAGTATCAGTACAAGGGAGAAAAGAATTCAATAAATAAATTTCTGCGAAATATCACCGAGTCTGACGAGGATTATTAAATGATTTGATATGAAATAAAGTATATGTAGTAGGTAATATGATTTGTGAAAATGTGCTGGTGCTTTAAGTCGTGCAGAGTTATCAATCATTTCGCACATTATTAGCCAACTTAACCGCAAATATCATGTTGACTGACATGGGTGGTTTGCTGACAAAGATAATATCTTTATACCTAGAGTACCCTATCTATATATACAACCTAATATTACCACTGGTAATACTAGTAATATGTAAAAATACTAATAAAGAGAAAATGAGACATGAAAGCGATTATTATTATTTATATTTTATATTTGTTCTAGTTATGAAATTCATACATAAATATAAAGAATTCGAAATTCACAGGGTAGTCAATCAAAAAATCATGTAAGCAAATAAGCAAATAAGCAATTGTTAGTATGCTTGTACTTATTAGTAGTAATCATAGTTGTTTGTATAACAGGGAGAAATATCTGTCACCTGTAGAAAAACGTACATTTTGGCCAATTTATCAAATAAAAAAGTGACATAAATTCAACTCTACAGTCTACAGTAGGTACTTTGTACCTTGTTTTCAATAAAACAACCTTGTTTTTTTCCAGGCAAATGGACAAGTATATACTTTCGGTATGTACTTATAAAAATTTACTGGCGAAATTTTGAAAAAGTTGATGCAAATATCTGTAGGGTACTATTCTGTACCGTACTAGTGTACAAGTACTACTAGATGCATTTCATTGTACATTTCTAGTATGAATAAATTATAATATTTGTATATTTTTGAGTAGAAAAAAAATCTATTTGACTATTGAAATTGAGCAGAGAGTTTATTTTGAATGTATGATTTTGTCGAGATTGAGACTCTTTTTTGGGATTCTTATTTCTTGGGCAAGTTCCATTGACACAATGTAAAAAAAATCGGAAATAGGAAACCAAAGATTCTACTTTTCCCCACAAAATTGTACATAACATAGATATTTGTATAATATAATATTTACTTTTTGAGAAAAAATTGTGAAATCTAACCTCACTGAATTGTAAGATATGTTTGTACAAAAGTAGGTATGTATACTAGTAGTTAGTAGTAATAGTACTCGTAGTACAGAGTATAAGATATCTTTAGGGGGAAAAAACCTCAAAAATACTTGTAAGTTTATTTGGGGAAATGGAAATAGAAAGCGCAGAAACCCTTCAGAAAAATCCTTTATGGGGAAAGTCCGTGAGGAAATTTTCGGTCTTTGCATTTCAACCAGAGTCTCCGAAGGGGACAGAGTGTTTGAAAAACCTAATTTATACCTTTTTCAATACCATACAAGTATATATAGTGAACAAATGGAAATTTTTAAATTTCTTTTTGAAAATTTTTTTAATTTGAAAAAAAAAAACCATTTAAATAGTAGAATGTCGTGATTGTGATGTATATTTACAAGTAGTATGTTTTGTATTTTTCTGGATTTTGCATTAATTTTTTTGTGAGGTAAAGTGTACTGAACTGAACCATGGGTGGTTCAGATTCCTATGTTTCCAATGCGGCAATTGAATTGAGAGATAAAAGAGTTCATCGTAAAAGTGGTGGAAAATGTTCAGCAGGTCGTGTCAAAAATTGTCTAAGGACATTTCTTGCCCATTTATTTTCACATATAGGGCTGTGTGTGCTAATTGTGGGGTATACGATTGCTGGAGCGGTGCTTTTTGAGCATTTAGAGTCAAAAAATGAAATCCAGGAAAGACAGAGTAGATCCAAGAATTGGACAAAAAGATTTAGTCAAGTTCGGCAAAACTATATTGGAGAATTGTGGAATATTACAGGTGAGAGATTTGAGGATTTTTATCTGAAAATGCAGGCATACACACACTACAAGCAAAATAACACTTTTCTATAAAAAAACCATACAGTCATAACCAATTACACTACCTGCGAATTATCAAGTTTATATAATTTGAAATTATTATCTTATCTATATACTTTATTAGGGTACTAAATTCAAGTTTCAATGATTTAAACAACTTCTTAAATATTGGATTTTTGAGATCTTTTACTCCTGATTTGTATTTTGTTCATATTATCATTTCATTACTTTTGAAACAATTATGATTTTTATGAATTATGAACAAAAGTTTATTTTCCATAAGATTAACAATTTACAAAATATTTTGTAGTTTTTTTTTGCAAATTTTTAATTTTAAAAGGTTTTATAAAATCATTTTTCAAGTAATTATTTTTAAAACTGGTTTTTGGTTCATATTTGCATTTGAGTTTATAAAAAAATCCTTGAATCTTCAATATTAAATTACTTCATTACTCAAATACTCAAATATATAAGATACCATCAGTAAATCTCAAATGTTTCAGACTTTGTCATTTTTTAATTTTTGAAAAAATTTCTGGATTTCTGTATCTATTTACTTGACAGTATAGGAATAGTACAGTGTAAGGCTTGATCAGGCATCAAAGCCCACTTGATCTCTTGTGATCTTGAGTGATTTGATTTGATTTATTTTCGCACAGCAGTTTATTTTATTACCATTTTGCTTTTTTTTCCACTAAAAAATATCAGAACAAGTTAAAGGGGCTGTCTATTTCTATTTCCCTTATCTACCTACTTATGTACAGATATGTGTATGTACTTGTACTTGTATAGTATTCGTAGTAAGTATAAGGTTTGGTTCAAAAAGCAGCTCAACTATTACATATTACATGAATCTCGACTTCTGACTTAAAATCTTGGGTAGAAATTGAATTTTGTAGAAATAAAAAAAGGCGATTGAGATGTTCAGATACCATAGTACTAGTACTAGTAGTATTAGTGTAGGATATTCTGAATGAACAGGTGAAGAAAAGTAGGCTATATAAAGTATAAAATAGACAATTGAATTTATCTTTTTTCTTAAAAATAAACATTTTTTATACACAAGTATTTACAGGTTTATATATTTTTATAGATACATATATTGTACCTACCTACTTACCCTATAATTTTTTTAAAAACTAAAAGACTGTATATGCCCATAATACAACAAATCCGTATAATATAGCATAATATAGGCACCCAAGTATTAAAAGGCTTTTTTTAAAAATAAAGAAATTTCTCCATCAGAATTTGAGAAACTCGATTTGTATTGTAAATTAAGAAATAATTCGATTCTTGTTCTCAATTATTTCTCCCCCGTTCTTTTCACTCAAATTAGTGATTTCATTTTTTTGCTTAATTAACTTCTATTCTACAAATTTTTCTAATTTGAAGAATAAAATTTCAAAAGTTTGCTTGCAATAGTACTTTATAAAATTAGTAGGTACCTACCTATAAAGACAAAAATTGATGAATCGAGTTTTAATGTATAAAAGAAAGTTTGAGTAAATTTAAATTTTGGGAATTTACTTTTTTTTACATAATTTCAATAGAGAAGGTTAGATAGATACTATTCAATTGCAAAGATTTCAAAATTATTTTTTACTCTAAATTCTAGTGTCTAGAATCTAAAGAAATGACATAGATATTCTGTTGAAAAAATTAGATCACATTTATTAAACAAAGTATAGATACTTATATATTACCTTACTTACTATACTATTTGAGACTTGATGGGGTTTTACGATGGTGAAATGTAAATTCTCCATTTTATTGATGGGTTAATTTGTCAAATTCATATTTTTGAACTCATATGAACAATATCTGTATAATATGGAGAGAAATGGGAATTTCAGAATTTCCATCATCATTTGAATTTGAAACTTTTTCCTTCAATTTTAAATTGAAAATAAATGGGGATATCTCTTAAACCTTTCACCTATGACTCTCAAACTTGAAATACTATTTTTTATAAAATTTCAAATATACAAACATCAGGGTTGCCATAATCCAGGCTTTTCATTTCATAATCTAGGTTTTTAATCAATTTCTCTAAATCACTAAATATATATATCTACGTATCCTTATCCTTTCTTAATTATAATTAGCTATATAAAATTAGCTATACTGCTATATAAGATTCTCATTCCTTAGCTGATACTTTCAAGTTTTAGCATTTTTTATAAATATTGTAACATTTTTCTCAAGTTCTCAAAGGTCAAATTATGTAGGTACTATACAACTAACAAGGATAAGTATGCATTTATGAAAATTTTAGAAATTAAGGATTTTAAAAATTTCTTTCTAGAAATTTAGGTAGATAATCGGTCAAATTTCAAGATCCTTTTGCTATTAAAATTGGTCAAAATATCTCATCGTAGTTAAAACCCGACAATTCCAACCCTGTTATAAATTTATAATTTATAACTATATTATGCTTATAACGAAGTAGTACCTACATTATGTAGAAGCTTTACAAGTAGATTTTTTTCCATTATTATTAGGATACTGTAAAATGAAAAAAGTATTCATTCAATTCCATTCGGTTATTTTATTATTTGCTTATTCTGTGGGCTTTAATTTAAATTTATACTTTAAGGTTAACTCTTAAACCTCTATTATCCTCATCCATTATATTTCTCCAGTACTACTAGTAGGACTATAACTACCATACTATGGATATTTGACTACCAAAAGCCCGGCCAGTGCAAGTAATATATGTATGTCAAGAAATAGAATTATCTCTGTCTCTTTTTTCTCCTCTAGACTTTATCCTCATAAATAAGTCCACTTTTTTTTGCGTTTTTTCCGCCCTCTTATTCCATCTTATCTATAAATTTTCATATTTTTTATAATAGTTATCTGAACCTATATAGGTAGTAATAGTAGGTACACATCTGTACTAGACCTCTAAATGTTGTTTAAATAAAAGTTCAAGTAAATGCTATATTTATTCACATTTCTACTGAATATAAGCAAGTAAGTACCTACTGTTATGAATGTATATAGTATTTATGCAAAAAAGTGGTGCGGCGAAGGCTCATTCATCCTAAAAGAGTCATTTACAGAATCCTTTATACTCTATGGTAGAAATCCTATATTTTTTTTCTATAATAAATACTAATAGCTGTGATGGTGGTGGTGGTACTTATAGTCGTTGTTGAGAGAAATAAAATTCTAAACTAATGAATAAAAAGGTCGTTGAAAGGTTATGCTATCTGATAGATATACCTATTGGTTGTACAAGAGCAGATTCCGAGGGATTTAAAGGTTTTTTTATGATTTCTTTTCTTACGTCCAAAAAATATTTTTCAACAATAAATATCCAGACACATACGAGCCACGAGCTTGTATGTATCTACTATAAAAATATAAAAATATAAAAATGTAAATATTGTCTTGTATCTTTAGTTCTAATATTAAATTTACAATTGAAGTTTTTGAATCTTTTGCTGAAATAAGAATTCAAATTCAACAAATTCAACTGCTTTGAGTTTTGAGTGACAGAGTTGGGTCACGTCTGCTTTTCTTACTAGAATAAAACCCTTAAATAATATCTGGAACAAATGTTTATTGACTTGACATTTTGTTGAAAATATTCCTAAACTTTTAATCTATATAGTGTACATGAATAGTAGCTACTACAGATATTGGGTACTGCTATATATATATTTGTATAAGTTAGTATCAAAAAACTAGGAGAGTTGTGTATCACTGATATTATAAATGAATTAAGTAAGTATTAGGATTTTTAACTTGAAATACACATATTAAAATGCAAGGATTGCATAATCTACTTGATAGTTCAGGCATGTTTAGCAGTTTATTTTACATATTTTATACTTCTGGTAGTAGAGTACATAGTACAAAGTATTACATTGTACTACTTGAAAGGGTTAAGAATTTCAGACTTTTTAGACTCTAGTAATTTCTACGATATTATTTTATTACCAAGCTATTTGAATATCAGCTTGTACATATTGGCATATGACTTGTAAAAAGGGGCTATAGTGCCCCTTAGAAAAGGGTTGGTTTTCTTTTTTAACATTGACATAATATAATTATTCTTAATAGGCAATATGCAATCTCTTATTTATAAGTAATTTAATCCCGATCTCTAAAATTTCTAAACCAATTTAACCTGGTCACGTCTGGTAAGTAGTACACTATTTAGAGTATTTGTATTGCCCAAAATTTGGTCAAAATGTCGTATTTCAGAGCTTTTGAAGAATCTAAAAGTTGATAAAATTTTTATATTATTGGCATGACATTTGTAGTATCAGCATAAGGACTAAGGATTTCCTAAGAAATTTCCTAAGAAATTTTAGCGAAATTTTTATAATAAAATACTGAGCTTTCGTGATGGATTTAACCTCTTAAATTTTTTCATTTTCATCCAGTGTAAATTAAGTCAACTAACTAGATGTTTTTTTCTATAGTTGTAGTTGTAAGCGGATCCATTTAGTTTATGCAAATCCACCGAACCGGATGTCACTCCTTGTTTGCTTTTTTATATTCTCAGCACCACCATCACCACTATCCATTACAATACAATCTGCAGATACAATTTACAATCGCAAAATACAATTTGCCCCACAAATACATACACATATTTTAATGGGAAAGTCTGGCTGTTTTATCTCTTCAACTTTTTCTTTACATTTCACCAAGAATATAAGAATTTGAATTTGAGAAAAATGTCGAGTCTTATTAAACTTATTTAATTCTCACATATAAAGCCTTACCTTGTACTACTATAAGTATATTATGTAGGGTATTATAAGTACTACTAGTACGAGTACTACTGCTTTACTTTACGTGTAAACTAATGAAACAAAATACTTATTAACATCACAATGTTAATGTCCACATTAACTCGATGTGATTAAAAAAATAATGCTTGAAAAGCTTTTATCTTTATCGTTATAAAGTTCCAAGTCTTTCAAGTTGTAGGTGTTATCCTTAATGCCTATTTTTACACATAGATTTCAATTTGAAAAGAAGAAGAGCATTTCATCTCAGTTTGTCTCGACTGTCCCTTAAAATACTTTGACACTTTTGAATTAAAATTTACTTATTAAAAGTTGAGCTCAATATACAACGTATCTAGTACCTACTACCTACTACTGCAGATACTACTAGTAAATAGATTAGTTGGGAATAATGTGATAAACAAAAGAGTAATTAGAGGATCCTTTATTTACTTTTTAGAAAAGTTGTCTTAATATATTAAAAAGTTTTAAGACGGGCGGGTGAGTCTTCTTAGCCTTAAACTAATTATAATTTCGATCCTTCTCTTCTTTTCTGCTCTAATGCTGGGAGAAAATATACAAATTAATATGTCAGAGTGATTTATGCTCTATTTTACTAGTACTCTAATATTACTAGAGTAGTAATACTCAATAGGTACTTGAGCATTATTTATATCGGTGTTATTTTTGTTTTGTTTTTTTTTTGCAGAGAAATTCAATGTTTTATATGAAAAGAATTGGACGACGGCAGTTGATAAAGAATTAAAAAATTTTGAGGCAGTTGTTGCTTCAGCTGCTAAACTTGAGGGTCATGAGATTGGCTGGGAAGCTGAGAGGAAATGGTCCTTTAGTGGTAATACGGCTATTCATTTTTATTTTGAATTAACATTTTTGGGTAGAAAATATCAGTATATATATTATTATAATATGTAGAATTATCAGGTGGGAAATTTGCAAAAGTTTTTACTGTCGATTGGTTTCCAGTCTAGTGATTTTGGTCGAGTGCAGTGAACATAGATAATTTCTGAATTTTCAATAAAATAAAATACAATATAATAGTACTACTTATATGTTATATGTAGATACTTGTAGTCCTAGACCTATATGTAGGGTACTAAAATGCAATAATACCAATGTAAATGTAGAATTAGTACTTACGAGTATGTACCTACCTACGCCTACACAACTATAATTTGGATAAATGTTGTACATATAGTATTTGAAATTGACTAGACTATCTTGCATTTTACTAGACAAGTACGAATATCTTATAGAATAGTATCTACTAGTTTAAATTCTATCAATAGAAAAAAGATGATTTTTATATAAAAAAAATGTACCACTTTTTCCTACTTTAACCTCATTTAGTCAATTAATAGGCTATGAGTGTAAGTATTATAGTCTATTTCCACTACCTTTGAGATCGTGTCAAATTCAGCCCAAGGCCCAATGTGCACTTTAAATCATTTAGATAAAATTAACTATAATTCTTTTTTTAGAAAATAAGTCCGTTTAATTTGGTATAAAATAACACAAAAAAAAGATTTTGCAAAAATTTCACCTGTTCCTTGCAAGAAATTGAGCCTAAACAATTTTATTTTTGACTTATATGCTGCAGGTATCCTATATTAAAGTTGATATATTTTTGATTTTTAGGTGCTCTACTTTATTCTGTATCAATCATCACAACGATCGGTAAGAAATTAAAATAATTTATGCCCGCAATGTCCAATACTCTATAAAAACTATATACTCGTACATAGATACTTTATATAGATATAGATATAGTTATAGATGTTTATTTTATCTAACTCTGTTACGATTACGATTATGAGTTTTACAAAATTTACTTTTTATAAATAGTAAAAGTAACTAATATAAATTTGATTAAATATTAAGATCAAATCTCTAAAATTACATAATACGAAATTTATTGAAATTGAATTTGATTCGTGAATTTCAATTTCTTCATCACTATCACTTTTGGAAATTACTCGATCAAAATTATGAAATTCACCTTTTTAGAACTGACAAACTTTGTAGTTTTGTAATTCTAATCAGAATAGCAAGATTTTATTAGGGTATTAAGGTTTCTACTCATATTTGAGTACCCTACCTACAAGTAAATGTTGATAATTATCAGTATAATTAGTTTGGTAATCAGGATTGTTTTCACTACCATATTTTACCGCTACCTATGCTTTATTACTCACTAGTGCTTGTACTCGTTACTAACAATAAGACACTGAAATAGGTATACTTACGGTAGATACTTTTTCTTTCGAAGTATTGTAAGTACCCTACTATCAAAATTATGAAATCATCATCAGTGTAGAAAACCTAATCTGCTTTTCCTTCAACGTTTAACACGTGTTAATTAGCAATTTAAGTTCCATTCTAGTACCATTCTGGTAGTTGTGTGAATCTATGTATAGGTAATTATAATAACTAACTTATCGTATAAAACTCATATGGCCAAGTCCCCTTTCTCGTAGCTGAACCCATAGATAGGCTACTCGTAGATCAATATATATTCATTTGAATTTCAAGTGATATTAGGTAATTAGTAATGAGGATTGCTTCTTTCTTGTAAGGAATACTCAAAAGTTCTTTAAAACCATTTCAAGGTATTATTATTTTACAGCCGGTTTTCGATTTTTGTTTATATCTAGGTATAAGTATTCAATTACAAAAACAATTATTCTCAGAATCAAAGTTTGTAAATAAGAAGATGTACTTAATTACAAGATACCTTAATGTATACATACTCTATTGGTAAAAAACTTTGTTGATACCTTAAACAGTAATATGGCTCTTATAAGTATGTACTAATATTACATATACATAGTTACAAAATATATTGTAAAGCATATATGTAGGTACTTTTATTTTTTACAATTTGAGTCCCATTTTACAATAAGTAATAAGCTCTTTTTAGGATAATACAAATAATACAAATATTGAATTTACAAAAAATTGAATAAACTCTTTTCAACATTTTCAAAGATATCTGTATCTCTAATTCCTAACACGAACACCTGTAAATCTTGTGGGATTTTTTCTTTACCACAGCTATGAATAACAAATAACATATCATATTTTATTTAATATAATGGTTCAGCATCCAGAAACCAAAAAAAAAAGGCTGGACATTGAAACAATGCTCGAAATACTAAAAGCTACTACTTTGTACTATTACGAGTACTTTGTAGTAGAATTTGTAGTAAGAATTATGAGAATTTTTAGCTAGATTTTGAATTTAAATATTCAAAATATTATTCAAAATATTTGAACTTTGCAATATTGTAATCAAGTGTTCAAGTGTAAAAATAAAATGTAGTACCATATAATTGGAGGAACAAATATCGACTTCATCGATCTTTTCGAGCGAAAAGTGACTTTCTAAGTAATCTTTAATTACAGTATGAATAATAGAGATTCACCGTGACTTGAAACTACTGTAGGTACTTATATAAAGAATGAGTATGTATAAATAGTATAAATAGTACAAATAGCAAAAGACAAATGTTATCTTCAAGTCTTGAGACATTTCCTATAAGGATTAAATTCAGAAAGATTATTTCTTATGCATTTTCTGAGATTACCCAATTTCTCTTCCGCCCGACTAATTTTAATATTTAAGAGCATAAAATAATATCTACATACTTTTGTGAGTTATAAGTACCTACTTGAGTGCAAAATCGTTAATCAAATTCCAATTATTTATTCTTGGCTCATTCAGAATTCCAGCAGACTTTCAGCTTTGCAAATAATAATACTTATGATTATTCTTATCCTTGTAGCATAGATTAAAAACTTTGAATTTTGCTCAAAATTCTAGAAAGATTATTAGAAAAGTTGATTGGAAATTTGAGATTAACTTTTAATTCAGTAAATAAACAATGTTTTGTAATAATTATAACTTTCGGAACATAAATACTTTAGTACTTATTTATATTCCAAAATCTTAAATTCTTGTACGTACTAGTACTATTATGTATGTAGGTCGGTATGTCTGTCTGTTAGAATTGAATTTTTGTAAAACTCTGATTTACTAAAGGTATTTCTAGTTGACCTAAAGATCTAAAATCCTCAAGATAGTGTAGATTGATTAAATGGCCCAATTTAAAGAACATATCTAACTATAAGAAAAGCTTTAGTTATTTCAATTAATGTAAATAGTTCTATTATAACGATAGTACTTTTATCATTATAACGAGTTGTGTTAGCGTGAGTGAAAGATTACAATTCTAGTTGAAATAAGTGAAGAAAAAAAAACTTTCAAAAGTAAGTTCTGGATTCTGGACAAATGGATAGTAGTTAACGTACACTTTGCTTACTTTACTTAACTTACATTTTTTTTAGATATAAATACACTTATCCTTATACTTTGGAAAAGAAATTCTTTCTGTCCTCCAAACATTTACTTAAACTCTTGAAAAATACTGATAGTACATACATATACATACATTCTTATAGTAGGTAATAGGTACTGGTACTGATATTGGTATATGTAGTAAGTACTTGAAAAACCGAGTTTGAAAAGTACAAAGAATTTGGAGAGAAAGATTGAAGATATTTTTGTTCCATTGCATCCACCACTAAACTTCAACCCTATCTTTCTACTTGATATTAGGCACTAGGTATTTCACTTCTTTCTTTTTATATTTTTCTACTGATACTGATACTGATACTGATATAAAATATATTTATAGTATAATCAGCTAAGACGGTCACTATACCCTTAAATAAGTACCTACTCTAATGCTAAGTAGTACTACCTACTATACCAGTGACATATATACTTAAAAATATCTATGACCTAGGCATTTAAGCCTCAACTTTCAACTACCTTTACTTTGAAGTTTTACTTTCGCTTCATCAAGATTGAAAATATCACAAAAATTCCCACTTTTAAATTTTGAGTTGAGGACTTATAACTCGAAACATATAGTACCCCTACCATACAAGGGGAAAAAATTTGGATAAAATTTTAACTTTGAGCACAATGTCAAGGTACCAGTTAGGTACAATGAACCTACTTTTTACTACTTATTTACAATATAAATTATTTTAGTTAACTGATAGAATGGTGATTCTACAGATATATATCTAGTGGGTACTACTGACATTTTCTAAATTTTTAATTCGATATTTGTGTATTATACAAAAAGTAAGGAAGCGAAAAGCATTATGAGTAGGTATTATTATGTATATTGATAAAGCGAGTAGGTATACAATATAAGTAGGGTACAGATAGTAAAAAGCCCATAATATAGTAAGTAGGTAGTTAGCACTTTTTTCTTGCCGACCACAACGCTATGATTCTTTTAGATAGATATGTAGGGTACCTATAGTATGTGTATTCTGAATAAAATACGGACTTTGAAAAGTTTTTAGAATTTCGAAATCACCTTACCTTAATAGCTTATATACAGTAAAGGGTAAAAATGGCCTAAAGTTCTCAACCAAATATATCTTATCTATCTTGTGGTCAGAGCCTTACAAATAATGGCTAGATTGAAATTCAAAAAGTAAAGAAAGTACCCACCTAATTGAGGAAGTGAGGGCAATAACCATAATAATAATTTTAATAATGTCAGTCATACTACTCTGTATATATCTGTAGGTACATACTCACAAGGGAATTTTAAAGCTCAAAATATCCTAGTAGATGGTAAAAATATTTACTTATATAGATAGGTTATATCAGTACATATTTCTATGAGTCTATGAGGGCCGGCAGTTGTCAATCGAGTGAAGAAATAGGAGAAAAAACCGCAGGGGGTTGTCTATTGATGAGTTCTACAGAATATAAGTATTAGTATTTACAGGATCAAGTATCACTAAAATATATTTTTTTATAAAGATATTTGGCAAAGGAAATGCGATGGTTCATAATTTCAGGGGTTCACCCATCATCATCATTTCTTCATTTATTTCTTCCGTAGTGGGTACTAAAAATAATGCGGAAATTATATACCTTGGCTACTTATAGTGTCCGAGGCTTAAGACATGGCTTCAGTTAATGGGAAGATAAGTACGATTCATTTCAGTCGTATTACAAGTACACAATATCATATACATAATATACGTAACATAGTTATTTACCTTACTTGTATAAAAATAAAAGTACCTAAAATGATTTATATTTCAAAATACAGAAACTTGCCTTTTCAGTAAGTAAAAATCTTCATTTTCAACCAAAAATTATTTGTTTTTTCAAAATTTCAAATAGTAACTAGTATAAATTGTACAACTTTTATCTATTAGATATTAAGTAAGGTAAATGTCGATGAAAAAGGATCTGTTTACTTGTTGGTTTTTGGTTGAGTAGTTTTATGGATTTTTGAAAATGCCAAGTACTCGTAAATGTCAAAGTTCTGAGATAGAAAAACCTTTAAAATGATATCAATTGCCTAAATTGATTAGAATTTTATAGATTTGCAATTAAATTATAAAAGTATTCAATCTGATTGTACATATTACTAAAACTAAAGCTATAGTGTAAATATAAAAGTAATTACTTACATAAATTAATATATCTGTAGTTATTGATATTTACATTAGGAATTCATATGTACCCTACAATATACCTACATAATTTAAGTACTCTACCTAAGGAGTATTTCAGAGATTTTGAAACTTTTGTTTTTTTTTATTATATTCCATTGGGAAAATTTTGAGGGATTTGAAATTTGACTTAAATGGTAATTACTTACGATTAAGATAGATAATTAGTAATTTTAAGAGGAGACTCCCTGAGGTATTTTAGTTCATATAGCATGTACCTAGTATGGTACTATACCTATCTTTTAACTTTTGCAAGTATGAATATATTTATATTTGGCTATATAAAGGAGTACATTAGTGTCTTAAATAGAATAAAGTTTTCTTCTCTTTTTACTAGTTTAAAACACTTGCATTAAATGATTCTCACATAAACAGCTACTAAATACCCAAAAAACAAATACAAAATTATGTAGTAAGTACATAGTACCAGTCAGTAGGTAGGTAGTAAGTTTTAGTAAAGTTAGCAAATGAATGAGAAATGCTTACTTTTGGGTATAAAAGTATTTTAGCACCAAGTTTTCAGAAATTATTTTGCTGGACTTGGTTTTGAAGGCAGGCAGACCAGGAGAGGATGATGGAAAAAGTTTTTACTCATTTCATTTCTTTAGTGTTGTAAAACTTGAATGACTTTCCTCGTTATGAGTTTGCCTGATGGGCTTTTTTGTTTCATATTTACCCCTATGCCTATAATGCCTATGTATGTATGTAGTCAATTTCCTAAAAATATTTATGTAAATAGACCTACATCTCACTCTGGTAAAAGTGTGAATAATTAAAGTTTGATAGCTAATCCTTCAAAAAAATAAAGAAAATTCTAAATGTTACTCGGTTGAAAGAATTGCAAAAAATACCAAATTTTAGCAAAATTTTGATAATTTTTGAAATTAATAAGTTTTTTTAACTATGTATAATTGTGTATTTTTGCAGGTTATGGTCATATAGCTCCAAGAACTATGATAGGAAAAATTCTGACCATGTTCTACGCCCTAATTGGGATCCCTCTGATGCTTCTGTGGCTCTCAAATATTGGGACATTAATGGCAAAAACATTTAAATTTGTCTATTTCCATCTGTGTTGTATCCGTCGAAGGAGAAAATCCGTCCAAAATAACAAAACCTCAAAGTTACAATCCCCTCATAATAGTATTATTGGTAATAGTACCGGACTATCAGGGTCAAAATCCACTTCACCACCACCATCACAGAATCATAAACCAACTCCACCACATTCTACACAGATTAGATACTCGCCCTCGATGCTACAAGGCGGTAAATGTGAAATCCTTTTCGACTCGAATCATCAAAATCATCAACAGAATAGCCATGGTATTTACAATTCCACAAATTTAATAGGGCCTAATCACCCTTCGTCAACTTCGGGTAGGAGTACAACTTCAATCATAAAAAATCGAAATAGCAGTACAAGTGCAAGAGACCTGAGAGCCCTCAATTCAGATGCCCGGCAAGTTTTGTATGAATGTGCCCAGTATAACTGTTTGCAATCCACCCAGTCTCCTAGTAGTGGTAGTGACACTGATGTAGAACGAAGTCGAAAGATTCTTCACCAACTTCGTTCAAACCCATATGTGATAGACGAGTGCGATGAGTGCAACGAAGAAGACATTGACGAGGTCCACCTGGCTCCTAATAACATTGACATTATTGACATGGTCCACCCACAGTGCACTTGTGGGATCGTCGATGTGGTGGCCATCCCTTATGGGAGAAAACAACAGAGCTACTCGACACCCTCTAAGATACCCTTGCTCCAGAATCAGACCCGAGAAGATTCTGGCGAGTATGATGGCTCTGTTGGTCATCTGTCTGGCCCCGATCTCGTCGAGCTGGACAACTTTGATGTGTGTGATAATGTGGATTGTGATTTGGGGAGGAATTCTGACCATTTGGAGGATGTTGAGAATACCATGGTTTATGGTGGACACGAGGATGAAGAGCCTCGTGTTCCTGTATGCCTCGTCCTCGTCTTTCTTGTTTTCTATATTATGGTGGGGGCTTTCGTATTCTCCGTTTGGGAAGAGTGGAATTTTATAGAATCTTCTTATTTCTGTTTTATCACGGTAAGATACTTTTTTTTAGATATTTAAACTCTTTCTATTAAATTTACTTTCTATTAAAATAGCTGGAATTGAAGAAAAACACTTGATTTTATCTAGTGATATTTTTGAGCATCTGCTTGAATTTCAGTTTCATTTTCTAGACATAATTTTTGATTTCATTTCAAATGAAACTAATGATGATTTTTTTTTTCATTTTCTAGCTTACTACTATAGGTAAGTTCCTACAAAAGTAACACTAATACCAACTGTCTATTCTATACATATTACATAATATTATACTGTGTATATTCTTAATGTACCACAGTCGTAATAGAAGTAAAAAGAAACATCTTAAGTTTTATTGTGAGTTTTTTAGAATTCATTGTAAGAATGTATTTTATCAAAATCAACTTTGATCTTAAAAACCAAGTTTTAGTATCAGTATTAAATAGGTATCAATTCTTTATAAAACAATGTACCTTTGTTGAAGCTTGTGTATTTCCAACATAATATCTTGTAAGTTTTTCGGTTTTCTAGAGTAATGTTTAGATTCAGGATATGTTTGTCATGTATTTTATATTGGGTTGAAATCAGAAATTTTTTTTGATCATGTAAGTCATTCCGGAAATCCAATTTCCTCATTTTCAAAATCATATCAATTCAATGTTTTAAGAAAATCAATGATTATGACTTTGAAATTCAAAATATTTTTGATTCAGTTTAACAGAGAGTTAGATACACCTAGTACCTAGATATTTACTTAAAAAATTGTAGGTATCTATTATAGTTTTTTGAGATTTTTTAAGACATTATTTACTGATATTATATAATGATACTATCAGTACAAGTACAGTACTATAGTTATGTTATAAACAATTTTACTAATTTTTTTGCAGGTTTGGGTGATTATGTGCCGGGTAGATCTCTGAGTACAGCCGGGTCTGAGGAAGGTACTGCTCAATTAGTGGTCTGTTGCCTGTACCTAGTTCTGGGACTGGCTATAATTGCCATGTCATTCAACTTGGTCCAGGAGGAAGTCGCGGCCAAAGTCAAGGAGGTTGCCAGAAATATCGGAATTATTACAAGGGAACCCGAAGGCTGAGTTCAAAATTTCTTTCAAATCAATCAGAATCAAGTGGGTGGACTTTTACACTCGTCTATCGTCTAACTTCAATTAATTTTAAAAAACAAAAAACTTGTCCCTTTTTTAAATTCCCCTTTAAAAAAAGTAAAAAAAAAAAAAAACCTCTACAAATCTTTGATACATAACTTCAAGACCAAGTTTTTTCAATAAAGTACACTATCTATCTCAAATGATCTTCCAGAAAGAAAGAGAAAGAAAGTCAAAATTTATAACAAAAAGTTTAATTACATAATAATATGTTACATACAGACTACAGACTTACAAACTAAAAAATACAAAATTTCTGATACACAATTGTAATTTGGAAAATGAAATAAATATTGAAAACAATGGATTGAAATATTACTCAATCTTAAACTAACCAACAGAGTTCTTTCATTTCAAAATCTGAAACTTGTTTAATAAAACTTAAAAAAAATCATAGAAATTATAGACTTATAACTATAACTATTCTCAGGTTTATAAATAATGGATTTAAAACTTTCCAGGTAGTATTTCATAATCTCATTAGAATTAGCAATCCTGTTCAATGAATTTAGCATACAATTTTATCAAATTTTGAGCTAAAAATAGGCCAAGTATCCTATATATATAGAAGCTTTTGATTTTGAACCATAATCCCCTTTTTATAAATGTATTTCACTTTTTCCAGACACTTTCCAGAAAAAAAATCTCATTTTAGTTTACAGTTTACAGTTATCTCTTTGTGCACACAACTACCAGTAGTACATTTATTATCCAGAATTCAGAAAATTCAGAATTAAGAATGAGTACCCTACGCACTGAATGTATGTAAGTATGTAAATATGTTCTATTATTTAAGTAATACAATTGTGTGTCTGATCTGATGTGATACAAAGAAATGAGTGACTATATTTTTTTATCTGCTCTCAGTCTACACTATTTCTCCTCAACTTTTTCTTTTTTTAATAAAAGATGAATAGGTTTGAAGGGGAAACCAGGAATTCTTTCTATACAGTCTCCCACCCCTTATTTTATTTCTGGAGAAATTCTACAATCATTTATATTTATACTACTACTATGTATCTAGAACCTAGTAGTAGTAGGGTACTTACATTATACGAGTATACCAAAAGGCAGATTTCTAAGCAAATTTGCATTTCTGCATCTGGGCCTTCAAAAGATCTCTCAAAATTTTCATACTTCATTTTCATACGCATAAATATAATGCATTTTGTACGGTGATGGCGAGTTTAGATACATATTTACCAGACAGTGTCAGTAAATGTAAATTGTAAATTGACTTGATCCACAAACCTTACTTTTTACTTTTTTACTTAAAAAATCTAGGAAATATTAAAAAAGTGTGAAAAAAATCGGATTTAAAACTAATTCACATATCTCTCTGTAGAATCAAGATTAGTGTGATATTTACATCTATCTATTAAGGTTTTACAGCCTACACTTACAACGAGACATTTGAATTGCTAAAGTATAAATGTCAGATACTTGAAGTATACATATGTATGTCCAAGTTCTAAACAAAAAAATGAAATTTTGAAAAATTTAAGAGCCTGAAATCCGATCTTGAAATGATTAAGATACTGCACCAAGTACAAATAGTACTACTTATACAAGGTATATGATTATAGAGGTTCATATCTAGTGGTGGTGTTTAGAAAATTCGATGCAATTCTGCGGTAGAATAAAAAAAAAGGGTAAAAATTGAAAGCCACGTTCCCCAAAAAGCTCTCCAGGTTTTAATCAAAGCCTTCTCCTCCTCCTCTCATATTCTCATCCAGTTAATTCATTCCTTACATAACTTACGCATAAAGGTATAGAGTCAAGTACCTTGTATTTCACCCTATTTTAAGGCCTTTTACCTATAGTATACATATCCTATAGTAGGTACCTATAGAAGTAATTACAGTCTGACTTTGAGATTGAGGGTAAGTGTAAAAGGTAAGAAAGCTCGCGAAATACTCGTCGACATATTGCCATGTACTATTAGTATCAGAATTAGAATCAGGATTAGTATCAGTAAATTATATACAGTCATAGTGTTTGAATACGAGTATCTGGAATTTTGTGAGGAGAACCACAAGGTGCTGGTGCTGGTAGTTATGTAATTTATTTACTGGTGAGGTTCTCCTCAAGATCCACTCAAATCGAGCCGAGATGAGAGTAGTTATAAGCTCAATGAGAATTATTTTCTCAGCCGACTACTAGTACAGATAGGTACTGGTACTTACCTACATATAATATCTACTGATAGTACCTACTATGGTACTACAGGAGTGAATCTGAGCAGCAAGTAAATTCCACCAAATTAATGCAGTAAAACTACCTATATACTGTACTGTAGTCTGTAGTGTAAGACTTACGCATCTCACAGTGTAAATAAATAGCAGTTGAAAGTAAATTATTTGTATCTTCCTTGATTGCAGATTTAACCCAAGAATTTATAATACCTATCTACCTACCTCCTACCTAGATGATTTTGAAAGCAATAAAGTATCAAAATGGGCTTTCTACTCCATTTATATCTCGTAATTTAAATTTTTTTGTAAAATATTTTAGGCTCACGAGGATTTATGATCGGGTACTGGTACTTCACATATTTTATAAAAATAGAAAAAAATATTTCTACAGGCAGAGTACAAACAAACCTACATCTTATGAATTAATGATTTTAAGCATCTAAAGGAAACATTAGTAATATAGCTAAGTATGAAAGTATCTACACATAAAGTTATGCAAAGGGACCTCAGTTGAGATTAAATCAACTAGGTACAGAGTATGTTATCAACTATGGTCCAATTTAATGATTTTATCTTAAAATTAAAATAAATTTGGTCAAAAAGTTCATTTTTATACAATTGTAGACTTTTATAAAAATAAATTTTTTTAAACTAAGAATAAGCAATGATTTGTAAAATTAGTCAAGGAGAGAATTTCTTACAATCTACACGAATTGACTTTTTGTACTATTAAAACATCAATTATAATTATAATTATAATTATAACCTACTCTGTAACTTAACCTTTACAGTCAAGTCCAATATTAAGTATTTTTTTTACCTTTAATCTGACAATTTCTGAGTATGTATTTTGAGAAAATTATATTACGATATACATATCAGTACTTACTAATATTATATTAAAAGTCTTTTTTTCGTAGTTTAAAGGTATTTATTGTATGAATAAAAGCTATCCCCTGCTGAGAACCGGACCAAAAATAAACTTTGTACAGATCAGCAGATGCTCAAAGAAAGAAAAAGTGTGAATCGCACCCTCATATGTACCAACAACTACTATTAGGATATATATTGATTAGATATAATTTGAGTTTGAGATAGTGTCCAGGTCATTTGTGGTTTGGCCCACTCGTGTCCTCGTTGTTTTTTCTATTATTTTTTAAAAATGTAAATTGCCAGGCAGGCAGTCAGTGAAGTATAGAATTGAATGAGTAAAGTAAAATACCTACTAATAAAATAATATAATCAGTGAAGATTTGGGGTTGTGGGTTTTGGTCTGACTTGACTCGACTTGAGATTTGAGAAGAACATCTGCACATTTGCTTAGATTTGATAGTTAAAGAGTGATAAACCTGGTGCTTATTAAATACTCCCATACTTGGACCTCATTTAAATGTCATTTGGATTTCAAATCTTGAATCTGAACAACCAAACCAAACCAAACCAAACCATTGGTTTGGTAATGGCAAACCAAGTCAGTCAATACAGATAGTCAATGTATACACAGGTAATTAAGATGGCCATTAAAATATCTCGCCTGCACCCTCGCATATCTTACCAACTTCTGTCCTACTACATATCTATATATGTATAAGTATGCTAGATACTGTCTCATTGCCTGCAATTCTATTGTACTTGTACTACTATTGTGCATTAAAATCATAAATTATCCTTTTTTAACTACCTACTTTACCTACCATACCACTGCACCTTAGACTCTAGACTACGTATGTAAAATTTAAAGTTTAAGTATGCAAATTTGAATGCAACACAAACCAAATACATATTTACTTGAGCAAATACCAATACTTAAATATTTTGGTAACCATCTCGAAAGCACTTTAAATTATCATACATATCTACTTTACTTATCCTTATTCGTAATCTGTAATTATCTTAGAATAGTAAACTAATGTATGTATTATTAGTAGTAGTAGGTAATTAGTTATTAAATTAAGTTAATAATTGCAGAAAACTTGAAAACACAACTAAACTAACACAGTTTGTGATATTAACTAGTCTATAATAGTGTAGTACTCGTACCTATTCAAATAACTTTTACCTATTATATTACCTACGAGTACTACGAGTACTACTGTCATCGACCATATAAACTTGAAAACCAAAATCTCAATCCTTCATATGAAAATAATGCCGACATTCTGCTATATAGGGTACAGATATTTTGAATGAATTTTAAAACCTTTAGTTTTATTACACACCAAAGTAGATAATTTGAAATATTATTAATACTTTGCAGATTGTTAAGATCTTCAAATTACAATTAAAAATTAATAAATAAAAAGAATTTTATGCTTTTTCAAAATATTTTTGCAAATAATTATACTAGGTAGGTACCATTTTAATAAATACAAAAATCCCAAAGAATATCTATTTTATACACTAACTATAAGTAGTACTTACCTAGTAGTCGTTATACCCTATCTTTTATCTAGGTACAAAAAAACCCATTTTTAAAGTAAGAAATTAAGTAGGATACTACCTTTCTTCTAAATGAGCGAGCTAATTTTCTGCATTATATAATTAGGATGATATAAGTCCTCTAATAAAACCAATTGTGATCTTCAACACTTTCAATTTGACTTATTATGCTTGTGCTTATGTAATCACTTGCTGCAGGTTTATTGTTTGATTGTTTGATTGTGATTTTGGTTTGGTCAATTGGACTTTTAAGGATATTTGCTAAACACATTAATTGTTGGTGTATGGTAATATCTACAGTTTTTATTACATATTACATTTATAGCTACTGCTACTACCACATATATTCTATAAGTACTGGTATGTACGATTAAATTAAGATTCAAATAAAATACTTTTGAATTTGTAATTATTCTAACTAATGTACTAACTGAAAACTTACATATAAAGACCTATATTGTTATTTACATCATATCGTCAAGAATTCCAAAATTATCTCCAAAAAATAGTCGTACAACTATAAGTACAAGTACTATGACTATGATTATAAATTACTCAAATTATATGAATATGGCTAGTAGAAAAATTTTGAGAAGGTGGCCATGTATTGCAATTGCAATACATGGGCAAAAATGCCGAACTTCAATTACACTTTTTCATGGTAAGTATCTGCAGTATATAAACTAGTATGTGATGTATTTTTTAAAATTTGTGTCGATGTAGTTGTATATATATACAATACAAGTAGAATATTATCATATCATATAATAAGTACTCTAATGCATATACTCCGTAGGAACTGCGAATGAGAATGCAATTTAATTTTTTCTGATTAGGTAGCTTTTTGACATGATACTATGTATACTATACTGTAGTACTGATGCTGCTCATATGGATCAATATTGGTTTGATGTTTTGATTTTATTATTACTTTACCAAGTATGGGTCGAGAGCTCATTTTTAATTTTTCTTTTACTTTGTACTTTGTATATAAGCCTACATACACAGGTAAGTATCTTTACTTATACATATTAGTGTAGGAACTAATAGAAATAGAATGTATAAGCTGAATGCTCCATCCAATCCAATGACAAAGTGTAGGCTGAAAAGGGTTCGCCGAAATAGCAACAATCAAAGCCGACTATGAAATTATTTCACTACTCGTATATTAAGTATACATACGAGTACACACATATATAAGTTAGTTACAAACTTATTATTATCTCAAATATGTACCCTAGATAGGTGCCTACATGTAATTGTCATATGGATAATACCTACACTGATATTAAAACTCAAGTTTTTAAATCAATTGTGAATTATCTTTGATATGCCAAAATTTATGAAAATTTTGTTACAAATAAGCTGAGAATAATAAGCTTAATGCATTAAATTATATTTATGATGTATTAATTTAATTTAACTTTGAAAAGTCATATTTTTATTTACCTAAATTACTTATTTAATACATGTAAAAGTAAGGCCTTTTGAGTTGTGTTGAGTATTTGAGATTCGAGAACGAATTAAGATGCAAAATGCAAAAGTTTTTCCTCAAAAAATTGCATTATGTAGGATATCTAATTGATTAATTTTAAAATATACCAATAACCTGGTTTTTCCAACCCTGTTTTCATAGATATGAGAGAGAGGAATTTTGCAATCAGTTCATGGGCATATTCTGTACGGGTACGGGTATGGGTATAAATATATAAATATTTATCTGTAATACAGATTCTGTATAATAGTATGAGTAGTACAAAGATCAAAAGGCGTCATCAGATCAGATCAGCATGAGATTACGAATTTTGCGTTCATTCATTAACAATAATATATTTAGGTCCTATACATAATATACACTTTGTATGAGGATACACCTTGCCCTTAAGATCTTCATCATCACTTAATTGGACTATTGCATGCCTGCCCAAGGCACATATGAGTACTTGAACATTTACTTCTATTTGTTCAATTCATTTCCCTATCACTAGACTACATATATATGTATGTATAATTCAACTTTTTCAAAAATAAGATAAGAGAAAGAATGGGCAAAAAAATATAAGTAGATGAGTAACTCACCAGAAACATATTAATTTCCACCCTCTGAAAAAAATTCAAAAATTCTAAAATGGTTCATTTCATAAGTTACAATATACCATACAGTCAAGTATACGAGTAGGGTAGAATACTGTTAGCTTTGGGTATTTGAAAAAATGATTGATTTAATTTCGCCTACACAAATATGAATTGAAGTATCCGCATACAATATTATGTTGGTACTTTGGTAGGTACCTACAGTATAATTTAAAAATATACTCGTATGGTTATAAGATGCTTTATATGGCTTGGACATGATCGTAAATAAAATGTAAGTTTGTATTTTTCATCAATTTTTATGAACATTAAATGGATTTAAAAAAGAAGAGCCCCGCTAATCTCCATATCCATTGAGACGAAATCTCACGAAAAATTCGACAATGTCTCGAATTCCTCGATTCTCAATATGGGCCCTTTTTATAATATGTATGTCCCTACTATGTATGCCCCTACTATAGACTGATAATATTCTGTATGCATAAGTAGCTTGAAATATTTTATTTTAAAATAACTTTTTATGTATTCTATTGTCGAAGTTTGTATTATTCAAAATACTTACATAGTACTTATCTTTTACTCTTATGTCAGTGTCATACAAGTCTCGGAAAAAAGGAACATTTTATATATATGTAAGGTTAATGGACTATATCACATTTTGGACATTTATTGCCACATTTTATTTTTTCATATCAAAAATCTGACTCTTGCTATACTGTACTACATATCTGTACATACATTTAAGTTGTAGATACCCTGTCTCAGTGTCAAATAAAAATCAAGGAAAATAAGTGAGACATACAATGCTGAATGTACTAGTGTACAAACAATACTTGAGTCCATATAATAAATAGTAGCTAAAACTAAAAACAAAATAATTATAATCTACTCATAAAATGAAAGAAAATTCTTAATTATAAAGTTTTTCAAATGCTCATTTCTAAAATTTTCTGAAAATATTTTAGAAATCTTCTAAAAAATGGACAAAAACCTCTTACCAGATAAATTACTTTAAAGTTATAGAGATATGAAAGAGAGAAAATTACTTACTTTTATATCAGGTTACTTAAAGCATAGAAAATTACATTTTATTTGATCATTTGGGTCACTTTCTGTGACTATTGACATAAAATACCTCCTAAAAATTTTTTAAAGTAAATTCTGATTTAAAAGAGTTTGCTTTCTGATTGACTCACTTTAAGATCTCTAAAATCCAGAAACTAATTAACCTGGTTAGTTCAAGTGTTTAGATCCTTTGTAAAGCTTAAAATCTTACATTTAAGAAAACTAAAATATTATCAACTGTAGTATCGAAAAAGTTGGACTTTTACTTTCTTTCACTGCATTTGTAATCAAGCAAAAAATTCTTCAAATCATGATATAAATTACTTACATTGTAGTACCTACTATTCCGTATAAGTATAGGTACAAGTACAAGCAAAGTGTCTATTCTGGTCGAAAGAATATATATTTACAAATATTTTATTATTCTACATTCAAGCATTAAGTATACTATACTAAACCTTATAGGATTATCTAAATAAAAAATATAAAAAACTCCATATGAATATGAATAAAAAATTGTGTAGTTCCCCCCACCCCTCTTAAAAAAAGATACCCAAAAAATAAAATAAAAAAGATCTAGTGTGAATGTTCCAAGTGGGACCATATCCATATTTAAGGGAACTTTACACTTGGGGAAATAATATTATAAATCTGGTAAGACTTATAAATCGTGAAATAATGCCCAGATACTTTATAATGGTACATATCCAGTACACAGTATCAGTACTACTAGTATTCCTGTATTTGTTGAATAAGTCCACAATCACAAGTAAATGCATTTGGTCGGAGAAAAAAAAATTTCTAGTTTTTTTTTGATATTTTCTATTCCCTTATATCATTTACGAACTACTCAAATGCATTTTGAAGAAATTCCTTTTTTGAGTCAAGTATCTGTATCTGTATTTTACAGAGATTATGGTCACTTGAGTATTGAACATCATTTTATTCCATTTAATCTCGAAAAAAAAATGCTTTTATTTCCATTTCTGCTGATCCAACTGTACATATACAATTTACTGATACTACAATTTATTCAACCATGAATTATTTATAACTTTAATTCAAATTTGTATCCATTAAATCATTTTCTTGGACATTTTTTTGTAGATTTTGAGGGCTGTTTTCTTCATTATAGTACAAGTACTGGGGATGTTTTTGAACTTTTGAAAGAAGTAAAAAAAAAAGCTTGAGATTATTAAATTATCTATGAGAGAGATAGATAGACGTGTAAGCAAGCAAGGAGATGTCAAATCGAGTCGATTAACATAATAAAGATTTAGAGATTTTAAATTATGATGGGTTCTTTGGGAGGGTGTGGGCGTTGTTTGTTGGCTTCAACTTCAAAGTGTTAAATGCACATAAACCAAAGTTTAATTGAGAGAGAGATCCTAAGACAACTTCTCAGACAATTATTAATTATTTACTCTATAGACTACCTATATGCTGAGATATCTGTACACACGAGTATTTAAAAGATAATTATTGACTACCTAGTAGTTTGTACCTGATTTGGAATTTGGAAGCTAAATTTCAGATAGGATGCTTCCTTATTTTATTTTATGAGAAATGGCAAACACAAACTCAACTCATGATATTATAGATAGTCAAATGAAATATTTCAACTGCCAATGGTTCATACACTTCTGTAGCTTGTATTTTCGACAGAATTTTTAACTTAAATTTCTGATTCATTATAATACGAGTAGAGTATATCATAAAAAAGACAGAGGATATTATACAGTATATGCCAAATTTTGGATTTTTAGCAAACTTCATATAGGCACCTTTCGACTGAATTATTCTAGGATTTGTAATTTTTATTTTACCTATTTTGAAGTCAGGATCAGAATTATCTAGTAGAAACATTTTAGTGTATCCAATTTTTTAGTACGAGTATTTAAAAATTAAGAAGTTGATTAGAAAAATGTGAGGTAACAGTTGTGAATTGACCATTGTTGTAGAGCTATTAATTTGTATTAGTATTAGTTTTAGGATGCAATTGAAAAGTTTAAGTCCACATTTCTGGCTTTATAAAGAAAATGCAAATTTAAAGGTTTGGACTCTTACAAGAGGACCAAATCTGGTTTACTTGTGTCCCACGATCTTATGGAAGTCTGCACAAACCCCCATAAAAATAATAATAAATGAAAATATGTAATAATAATAATAGCCAATATAAAATATATAATTTTCATATACACTTCTACTTCTAATAATACTAATACTATAACTAGTCTTATTCTTAGTACCTACTTATAGTTTTTATTAATACCTCTGTAATGTAGAATTAAAGCTTGTGTGTGGCATGCTATTTTTGTAAAAAACAATAATTTCTTCTCCAAGTGGTCGTCCTTCGAGTTCTTTCTCTGGTCTAAAAGAAAAAAGGATGAACACTCGGAGAATAATCATATAATAATATGTATATAGTTTCTTTCAGCCAGGTGTAATTTTATAAATTTTTATAATGGATATATTTGGAAATTGTATTTTTTTAAGCAAATATCTGTAAAAGCCAGCGACCTCACTCATTGTTTCAAATTTAGGCAGATAATTCACTGGCACTATGTCTAAATACAAAAAGTCAAAACTCAAACAAAAAAAGTTACGATCATCCTGTAAATCTTTACCTTACAAATATTCATTAAAATATTTTGTAAATTATACAAGTTTTATTCAAAATTTTAAGAATTCTGGAAAAATAATTGTTATAAGATTATAATAGGCAGGATCTATTAAACAATAAAGATCTTTCGTCCATTTTAACCTACCCAAATCACCCTGATAAGATTCTTAAATAAAATTTCACTTTGAAATTGAGCATTTACAGAGTATGTAAGTCGAGGTTTAAATTTGGGATATCTAGATTTTTGATGAAAAGGCCAATGAGAAAGGCTTTATAGAAATAGAAATCAAGTATCGAATTCCACATTAAACTGGAATATATGTATGCATGCATGTATGTATGTATTTCTCTAGTGATTCTGATTCATGGATATTTTTCGAGTATTTTGGAGAATAATTTGGGGGGAAACGAATCAAAGCCAGGTGAAGCGTATAAAGTTGTGTGGGTTCAACTATACAGATACATTTAATTCCCATTTGGTCAGAGTTGGTCAGCAGATCAGGTTGACTATTTAAGTTTAAAATTCAAAATCCAAAATCAAATTCAGTCCTTTTCATATACCTACCTACATGCATACATAAATGTAAGTAGTTATAGTAATAGTCTAAAGTCAAGTGAGCAAAGCATAAGTAAGCCTACTTGTATTTGTACTTATAAGTAAGGCAGGTTCTATTGGATTTTGATACTGCCTGTAAAAATACATGAACTTATACCATGTTCTCATGCACTACCAACCTATCCTGATTCAGGTGCATTTACATACCGGATTAAAGGTCCATTCCCTTATAGGGCTCTTCGAGAGTGCTTTATAAGTACACCAAATCGAGTCAGAAGGGAGTTCAGGTTCAGATTCAGCAGGAGTACCTACCCTACCTATTTAGCTTTTTTTTTTTGCTTTTTTTTAAACTTGCTACCCTTATAAGTAGCCAGATTTGCAGCAGCTCACTACACAAAACCCATGCTTAAATTTTTTATCAAAAGATCACTATAAAATACACGGTTATCAATATCAATATAAAATTCTCTTTTTGAAAGCTCGCACTATCTGATTCAAAAAATTAAAAAATTTTGACCAGTTTTACATCTGAAAAGCTAAAATCATTCAGATATCAAATATACATATATTCGTATAGGTATTTAAATCTAATCTTAATCACATTAGGACTATCATTAATTAAAATTGAATAAATCTATTTGCCAAAAATAAATTGAATTAAAACTGTATTCAGCTTTGAATAACTAAACTTTAGTCCAGTTTGATAAGCAAATTGACTTAAGTTAAATATATCTAAAGCCTAGAGCTGGACCTACCATACTAATCTAAATTGAAACAGTGATTTCTAATAATTTTAAAATACCTCAATTAAAATTAGAATAATCTATTAAATAGTAAAATTTTGAGTTCTTGAAAGAATAGATAGATTTCCTGACTCTTTTATCGCATTTCTCAACCCAAAATTTTAATTTTTTTAGTAAAATTTTTAAAATTCTAAACTTTTTGTGAATATCCTTTATTATGCCAATTAAGCAAATTAGATCCAGTAAATTAAAATTAATTACTATTTCATATCAGATGCAGAAATTAGCCGATTTACTTATTAGGTATGTATGTATACTTAGATTGTACATATAACTATAACAATGTATACTACAATTACAATTCCCAATTCTCATTTAAGTATCGAATTCAAGTCAAGTAAAGGCAAAGGTAGTTTTAAAAATTAAAAGGGGATACCCAATCACATGGTGTATGTATATAAATGTGTATTTACAAAGTCAAAAGAGCTAAGGGTAGGAGATTCGCCGTAGGATATAATAATTTCCTCCCATACATACTATGTAATGTACTACTAGTACGTACTACTGATGGCTTCAGCCGACTCCAAGATGATCTTTATATTTAAAATTTATTATTTAGTTAACCGGCTAATCGTTTATACCTACCCTCAAACCTCAAGCTACACTCGAGAAATACCTCGATAAAAATACCATTTAAAACTAATCCAAGTGGACAATTTCTCGTAAAAAAAACTCATAAATTCATAGGATACATATCAAATATCCCAAATATTTGTAAAAAATATTTATAAACAATACACAGATTGTACTGATACACTATTTACATCACAAGTGTACTTCACATCAAGTCTCAAATCTCAAGTGTTTACAATCAATCCTTTAGACATACATCACAGTATCCAATATCCAATCCAAGTATAGATCATTTTGACTGAAAACTCGTAATGGTCCATCATTTTCGTCCCAACTAACCCCATATTATTCCTGTTCCATATTCCATATTCAAAAATTTGAAGTTTCAAGCACCCTGCATTATGCTAAAGTGAAAAAGTTTCAAGTTTTTGAAAAATAATTTCAGTTATATTTACAATTTGTTTACTTTTTGAACTATTTGAAAAGATCCAGATTAAAGGTAAGATTTGTTAATTTTTAATATCCAGGTGTCCACATTATTATGTATCTTATACCATATGTACTGATACACCTTAATTAGTTAGACAAATATTACAATTTGTAATTTACAAGTGTAGGTAGTTCCTTACAAAAAACATATTTATATGGGCCTCCTGGACAGAAAACTAGAAAATATTTATTGTACTTGTATGATGCATAAAACATATTTTTTTTACAATCTATACCAAATTCAAGGCACACATTTTACATTCATACCAGATTGTAGTACTAGTACAGTATTATGCGTATATGAAAATGCCAAGATTTTAAGATTTAGAATTTCGAGTTTCATACATTTTATATGGAGAATTATGCATTTGACAGAACTTGCATGAGAAAACACAGTGTATCATAGCCTCTGTGATAGGTTCTGAGTTCTGATGGGTGAATACTCATAATAATAATAAAATAAAATAAAATAAAATAATAAAATATATACCTAGATAAGTTACATAATATTTGTTTTTCTACTTTAGAAGGTGTACATAAGTATGTATGTACATAATACTGAATAGATATGTACCCTACTTGAGATTTGGAATTTTAAACAGTATTAGCATACCTAACACATGAACACATGAATTACACGCTGTCCCTCACTTTTACTCTCAGATTTGGGTTTTTTTAAAACTTGTACCTCTTGTAAGTGTCTGTATATGACTCGAGATTTGAATTCTCGGGAAAAAGAAAGAAATATGATTTTACATACCTAAATTTTTGATATGACAAGTAATAGTACACTTTAGTTCATAATTATCATATTCATAAATCTCCAGATTTATGTTAACTGATTGAAATACATACCTATACATAAAAGATGCAAAATGCAAAATATTTTTGAAATTTAAAAAATGTCAAATCTCTAATCCTAAGTATAAGACTTTTCGGTATAAGTACACTACTTACTACCTACCTATACCAATTTAGATTTAAATTTTTTACGAGTCAAATATTTCAAAAATATTTTGTTGAATCATAAAGTTTAGTCAGTATTTTAATCAATATATTTCATTTCAGTAGTATGAAAAGTCTATAAATTTTTTAATTTTAATGGCATTTCCTACCATAACATGTGAATAACTTTACTTGTAAGATACATACATAAAGTTTTGGTTCATTTGTGGGTCTCAGTTTCAGTCAGGTGTTTGGTCATAGTCGGCATTTATGTCCAGCTTCAGTTTAGTCTCGGCACCATTTTCGTCAAAGCCCAAAACCAAAGCCAAAACCAACTGCTCTTTTAAGCTATATAAGATCTACTAGTTACTTTTTATCTGTATACTTTTATCAACTACCAAAAACACAAGTGTTTATTTGTTTCCTCAAAATTACATAATCTAAGGTGATCTGAAAAGCATTTATTGTACTACATACTACAGATAGTATCCTTGTCCTTTTATTTATTTTAGATACTCTAACGATTAATGTGGACTTGAGCCCAGCATCCATTCCGCATTATCCTTTGTTTTATTTTAGCTCTGAAAAGTTATTGTTGAAATATTTCGGGTTCTGAAAGTTTCGAGCTGGTTTTGAAAAATATTGCTAATCTACTACTTGTAGATACTTGTACAAAGTATAAGAACCCCTGAGTCTCGAATGTCCTTATTTTGCCTCCTAATTGGCAATCATAATTGAACTCATACATCTTGAGCTGAATAGCTAAATTTCACATCCTTAAAAGGACTCACCCTTCTCTCTCACTTTTTATACTTAGGGTACTTACTTATATATTATAAATACGCATACATATAAAATGTATCTACTGATTACTAATGTGAAATATACATAGTATTACCTTTATAGGTAGGTACTAGTAGTAAGTACTGATATTTATTGCATAAATACGAGTAAACAAATACTGGTACAAAAAGTATCTACTTATGAACAACTGTCTTTCACAAAAAAAAACAAGTATCATAGCCTTAGCCCATACTTGAACACAATTCTGTTACCTTGTCAGAAACATACATAGGTATCTACCACTACACTAGAACAGATACAACATGTAGGTTTGTATCATTGTTAGAAATAGCTCCAAGATGTTTAAATAAATATTTTCCAGAATTACCTCTATCAGTACCTATATCTTATAGATGCAATACAAGTAGCTATGTTATGTTCTTGTAGGAATATTATAATTTCTCCAAGTGGTTCTGTTCAAGACTCAGGACTTATCCTTATATTTCAAAAACCGACTCAAAACAATACTTGTACCGGTGTCTAGTATCAGTAGCATAGCTCTTCAAGTATATTTACTAATAGCATGTATTGTTACGAGTAAAGGTACCATATTGTTAGTCGATACAATGGTTTCTAGAGCCATGTCAAAAAAAATTCAGAATTTAGTTTTATCATTGAGAAATTGCAGATTTACCTTCTGGAGAATACCCTCTGAAGCCTGGACAACTATCATAATTTATGATAAATTGAGTTCAAAATCTAATCAATTTGGTCTAATGTGATTTGCATCATCAAATTGGACAAAAAAATTCGATGAATTTTACTATTCTTGAATCAAACGAGCAGGTGTAGGAATGATTATTGAATAACACAATTGGATATTTGCTTGCTAGATAAATAAAATAAAATATCTCAGGATCACCAACAGGAGTAGCAGATGTACTACAGAATAATATTTTCTTTACATATATAGACATTATAATATCTATGTAGTAGGTTAAATTCATTTCCATTTTCAAAATATGATCTCACCACATACATACATACACATTTACATACCCCACAATTACAAATAGTTATTTTATTATGCCTATTACCAGAAGTCAGTATAAGGCACAAACCGCAAAGTCTTGGAAATGTTAATACATTTTAAATACCTATCTACCATGCACTATATCCTATAGTATAACTTTGAATTCCAAGAAATTCTTTACTAAAGATACAGATAACGATACGAATTACCAAGTATCTAGATAGAGTCATTTCAATTTCAATTTTAGTCCAATCAATTCCACGTAAGAATAATAATAACAATAACCATTGGAGTAATCATTATTATTTATTATTGTACAAGATTCGATTTCCTAATCCGCAAAGTTCCAAAGTCAGATCCTGAATTCTGTAGAATATCCTCAAGAGCATTTCATCACTTTTACTATTTGTATAGGTAGGTATGTAAAATAAGTATTTTACCTACTTGAAGACTTGAATGTATTTTTTGATGCATAAACATTTATACCAAAGTCCTCAGGATTCTCATAGGGGAAAGCACCTATGGATGTACAGATATATACATATGTGCTAGTACATATTTTAAAGGCAAAATACTCACTTATGAACCATGAAGTTTTAACAAGAGTATCACTTTCACTCGGTATTTACTTTTTCTCTTGTATAAATATAAATATCTACCTATTGCCTATTGGTACTACTGGTAGCAGATAAAACTTTTACAAGTAATCCTAGAAGCTTCCATAAGATTGGTTTTTTTTTTGCAAAAAAATATGTTTACCCCAAGCCGAATCTTCAAATTTCTTACAAGATTAAATTTCATTCTGTACTGTAGACTGTAAGTCTTCTATCAGGGTTGTTTTATGAGTTTTTTGAGAGCATATAGAAATGCTTTATATTTACCTACTTAAGTAGCCTATAGGCTCAAACTATAGTCATAAAGATATCAAAAATCCACAAAAAATTCCTTAAAATGTTAGGTGTTTATATCCATGATATTGTTTGACCTAAGTATTTGCAGGCGTTAGGTAAGTATGTATGAAAATTAGATTAAATAGGCTAGTTTAATTATCATATAATCTGTATTATATATATAGGTAAGTAAACTTCTATCAGTATAATATTGGTAGGGTACAGGTACAGATAGAAGTTAAAAACGCCAACATTGTATGCATATATAATTAATGTGATAAAACATTGCAGTAGAGCTTATAGGACTCTTGTAAATCAGGGTAATATAATTTTTTGTGGTCATAAAAATCTAGTAGAATTTTGAATTGAGTGAGCAATTTGAGTTGAGGTGATGTGTCGGTGTATGTCAATGTCAGTATATCAGTATAAGGTAGAATGGGGGTATTTCGAGAGATGTTTAATTGTGAACAAAAATGTTGGAAAAAAAGGTGGTTTTAAGGCTGGGATGATTTCTGTTGTTTCGTGTGCTCTATTGTGTTCGAATGACCTTTTCTGAGATCTCGAGATACCCATATAAAGGCATTGAGTCCTGTCAGACAAGAGACCAGCAAAGTGTATGAGATGAGATGAGATGAGAAGAAAGTGTCTGAGCTGAACATACAACTATTATCTATAGGTATCCATCCATAGGTATAGTTTTCTATGGGCTTAAGAAGGATAAGATGAAATGGTTATTCAAGAATAATACTTATAACTTGTAATGGTCGACTACTGCCTACTCTTTTGCACTTTGCCTCAATATGGACTTTGTGGTGGTGGATAAATAAAAATTTTCAAAGAATATGCAATCTCTTTACTACACTCATATTTACATTTAAATACATAGTGGAAATTGAACAACAACATCTGGTCTAAATCTAAATCGCAAAATATCAAAAAAATCATTTTCAAAATATGAAAACTGATTATGTACAGATATTTTGAAAGATATTTTTTGAACCTGGGTTCAAATATTTTCCAAAACCTTTTCAAAGTCTACTTTAAACTTATAATGCTAATTAAAATACTTTTCAAAATATCTAAAGAAGCTCTAATTCAATTGGTTCCCTAATTAAAATATCTACATTGCACCAATGATCTTTGTAGATTTTTGAAGTTTAAAAAAGGTTAAAAAAACAGAAACTGAATGATGGAAAAGTCAAATTGAAAGATTTTTTTTATCATTTACTCTTTTACACTCTTTATTCCTTACCAGGGAGAAATTGATCGAGGTTTTTGATATATCTACAATCTACGGTATTTAATACAGTTTAATAGATCTTGCCAGCACCAACAGTACTATTATGATGAAGTATCAAAAGTCTCATCTCATCATCAATTCTACTCTCGATTTATCTTTTTGGTTGTACCAAAGTAGTAGTATACAGACAAGTATATTCGTATAGATATATATACTGATAGAGGTATTTCTTTAGAGAATTCTGAAAATATAATAATATATGTAGGTATAAAACTAATATGTAGTAGTAAGTATATATAGTGCAAGATGAAATAGCAAAAGGATGAGATAATAAACCAATCCAATACCAAAATCGGACTCAAAAAATAAAAACCAAACCAGATCAGCTCAGCTCAGAAAGCAAACCATCAAAAGCATAAGCTGAAATGAAATCTTGGAAATCTCATTTCTGTGCCCACGTCACTAATGAACGAGACTGATTTATTTTCCCACAAATTACATTTCATCACCACCTATTTATCCTCCATGTGCTCAGACTGACTACCATTAGGCTATTAACTATAACTATTACTAGGATTTAATTAACTACCTACTTTTTAGTTAATTATTAATTGTCCAAGAAAAGCATTAAATACAGCACATTTTTTGAGGCCTCTGATTCGTACGGATTCAAATTTGGAATCTCAGGCATCGATTACGATTACACCTATAATCCGTTGTCACTTATATAATATCAGATTTTTTCCCATTTTGATTAAAATCGAAATGGCATAACTAGACTCTATAAGAGTTCTTAAATGTCAAGTTCGGTTAAAATCGGTCCGATATTTTTTGAGTAATCTTCCGGACAGACAAGTAAACAGACGGACACAATGGAAGCAAAGTTGAATAAGTGCTCGCTTCGCTCGCACAACTATTCGAGGTTTGCTAGTGCTGGTATGATGTCAATAAATATAAAAACTTTTTAAAAGACCAGACTCAAGTATTATATATCTAAAGATATTGTACTTTATACTTTTTGTTCTAAAGGGAGCAATAAAAATTAAAAGCTTTGCTTTCAAAAACAAGGATACAATTAAAGGTAGGAGAAAACAAATAAAAATGAATTAAACTTGGATTTCTTGTTCTCTCCCACACTCACCTGGTAAAGTATAGAAAAAAATGATTTCACACTTTTAATAAATAAATACTCATAATAATACATATTCTGTATAGTAATACAAACTGGTACTATCGTTAGTTTGTTGCTTGTATTGTGAGGGTAGTAATAATTTAATTATAATGATATCTGTAAGACACAAAGAATGTCACAAGTAATCCTCTTAAGCGATATTTTACCACTAGCAGACTTTCACTACAAGACCAAATTTATAAAAAAATTCATTTCAAATTTAAGTAGAATTACATAGCCAAAATATCCAAGTCATACTCTACATATGGTAATAATAAGTATTATTATTAGCTCGTTCAAAAACAGTTAAAATACTAGGTACATATCTAGTCTGATCTGTCGATTTTAGAATCAGTCCAATTTTTTCACAATTTATTCAAATTTTGTACAAATGACAAATATTAAACAATACAGTATAAGCTTCTATCTAGAAATCCTATTAAAAAATTGGTCTAAATTGAGGATTTCGAGCTGAATTTTCAAATTTTAAAGTATGTACTTATCTATTAGCTTTAAAATTTTCTACAAAATTTTCTACAGGGTTGGCCAGAAACAACCCCCGATCTTTTTTGATTTTAAATATAAAGTTCGAGGGTTGTTTCTGGCCCACCCTGTACATATGAATAGCTTAAAAACTATTTTTATCAAATCGTATTAAAATTCTACAAAGCTATTACTTGCAAATCACTTGCAAACTTTTTGACTTTTTAGCTTTAAAAATGATGTTGGTTTTAATATAGGTACTGTAAAATGATGCTAGCTTTCAAGATGGTTATGGTTTTTCTTATGGTAAAGAACAATTGTACTGGTACTTATTACTTATAGGTAAAGGTAATTTAATACATTAGGTTTTATCTTGGTTGAGATTGGAAATTGATTATGAAACGTCAAGTGGTGTCAAGGAATTGAGGATTTCAAGTGACTATACACTTGTACATGGTGTCTTATAGTAAGTACTTGAGTGCTGATAAATGATTAATAATTATTGAAGATATTTTACATTTATTAAAAGTTCTGTTTCGATTATCAAAGTAAAAGATCTCTCTCATAAATACTACCATGTACTACTCGTAATGTAGTATTCAAATTGCGAGAATCAAAAAAGGGCATAGAATCTCTCTCACGGGCAGAAACTTTGTGTAAAAACCAGTGCCAAAATTCCATTTGATTATTCTAATAAAATTGCTACTTACTTACACACAGCACAGCCTCCTACTTTGATTTTGATTTCAACAATATATATACTTATTGTATTGGCTTTTGCAATTTTTAATATTTATTTTCTAAAAGTCAATCTGCCCTACATAATAAATCATAATTTACTTTAATCGCCCACCGACTAACAATATACTCTATAGTGTATATGCAAATATCTAAATGTATTACTTCTAAATAGGTATAAATTTACCTTTATCACATTGTGAACAGAAAATCCTTATAAAATATAGAATAAAAAAAAAGTTAATTAGAGAGTAGAGATCGAGATCGAATCAAAAATTCCTTTTATTACACCACCCGCACACTTACAATTTAATTGTAAAAATTATTCCTATATCGACCCACAAACTTTAGATTTTAAATAGGTATATACGTATGTATGTATGCTTATTGTTAGAATTAGTTATTTTGTATGCAAACTTTTGCAGGATTCAGATCAGGCAAGTTGACCTTTCAATCATCGCCACAAAAAATGTCCAAAGATAGAAAATTGCAAATTGCGATCAAAATCTCGCCCATCAAAATTGCAATGATGATGATGATGGCCAAGGCTTTGCAAATATTATCAAATCGATTCCTAATTCCTATATCACTAGATTACTACCACCCTTCCTATTCCTATCTAGGCAGGTAGGGTACTATTATCTATGGTCTGTAGATGATACTGCGTAATTTTTGTAAAAAAAAATGCAAATATAATGCATTATAGTAGACTATGTATGGTTCGGTTTGCTAATGAGGGTTGATGCACAAATAAATAAATGGGTGAAATTGAGTCCTTCAGTCTAATCAAATGGAGCCGAGACTTTTTTAGATCTTTTGTTTTTAATGCTGAGCTGATCCTCATGATATTCTACACTATTTCCTTTTAAAGGCATACCTACATATACATATACATACACATACATTCATGTACTTACTACACAAACACAATGTACAGCTGAAATAAGTAGATACTACTAGACTAGAATAATGGAAATTTGAAAAAGCTCTCACTTATATTTAATGGACTCCATTATGCACATTTAAAAGTGAACTCAATTATTTGCCCACCTTGGTCGTTTTCCTCGAAATTATATTTAAATGCATCTCTTGTATCTACTACTACTGGTACATTGTGTAAGTACCCTACTATACATTTATAATGTACATACCTATATATACTAATGTACTATGTACTAGTCTAGCATAAAACAAGGTATTCATTTCATAAAAGCTACATAAATGGATTTCTCTCATGTAGGTACCTATATAGAGCCAGAGTCAGAGTTAAATTAATTTTGTAAAACAAAATTTGACCCTCAAATACCTAATCATAATACTTGTTGTACCTGCTTATGTGAGTGCAAACATGGTCATATTGATATTAAAATAGTAGTACAAACATAGTACGAGTAGTATTTAGATACTACCTAGCACTTATATGCAAGTATACCTATATTGCATTTAATCTGCATACAAATTAATAAAGATAATTTCATGCGAAAATCAAAGTTAGAAATGAAGAGAATAGTTCGAACAGTCAGTCGGTACAATTACCTATGTAGGATTTATGTAATGTAATAAATATGTACCTATGTAGAATGAGACTTGAATCGAATGCCTTTATTATTATTTGATTTCGATCAGTCCTTATTTAGCCATGTGATGTTGTTTGCCTCAAATCAAAGAAGAACAAAAATTGATTGATTCTCAGGGATCTCTGACTATTATATATCATACATACCTGCTAGTTTGACTGTGTTCTTGTATGTATGTATGTACTACATATTAGAAAGGTTTTTTTTCGCGATTTCGATTGATGAATGCTGATTGAGGTTATCTGCATCGGGCATCTGCATTTCTGTCTTTTTGAATTCCAATTCGAAATTTTTGCAAATGTACAGTTCAAGTAGGATAGGTACCTAAAACTGCATATTCTGTAGTTAAAGGTTACTTTCAAATCTAGTATGATTTAATGCCAATTTGACAGATATAAAAATTATTTAATTCGAAATGATTTTTGGCTCTATTAAATATATTATTTTTGGCTTTATAGCCTTATTGAGCTGATGAATGTACTTTGTATATAGGTAGCTTAAATTATTAAAACTTTTGTATAATTTTTGCAGTGTTTTAAATTTTTTGAGAAGTTCTTTTACTATTTAGATCTACGAGTAGTAGTACTATAAAGACTGAAATCTCAAATTTTAAGCATATTTTTTTCCTTTTGGGGTACCCTACTCGAAATAAAATTGAATACCTAGGTAGGTAGGTACCCTACTTATTTCGTTATTATAATTCACAAAAACTGACGAAATATATCAAAACTATATACATGACAATGGCAATTTAACGCGACTTCTTACCATTTGAAAATAATTTAAAAGCTCTAATTGTTGTAATTAATGAGTCATCGACTTGTTTATTTTGGTACATGTTTAAATCCTTGTATCGAACAGCTGTACTTTTGAAAGTATCAGTATACAGAATGTAATAGAATGTCCTCCTTACACTCAAGATTAGAGATCGGACTTGGAAAAAAAATAGTTAAATACTTTGTCAGACTAAAAATCATTTAAATAAATATAAATTATGAGTGGATATTGATGTATCTAAAGTATAGATAGGTATTTAGTAGGTTGAACAGACTTCATTCTACAATACCTAGATACTTATACAGGTGAAGGGTATGATTGTCTAGAAAATGAAAAAAAAATATTTATTTGGTCACGTCGGAAACAATGGATCAGTTCTTGTATGACTATTGTAAGATTGATTGTTGCGCAATGACAATGAAAAGGGTGACCTCCTTAGCCCCACAATTTTAAATTAATAAATCAGAGTTTCTCCATTTATTTACAATTTTTTATACCTATTTTATATTTCCATTTGGTTTATCTGAAATCTGTAGGTAGGGTACTCTAGACTGTAGGTATGAGATGAGGTTTGAAAAATAATTTCCTCTTGTAATTCACCTGGGACTGTAGAACAATTATAAAAATGTCTCTACCCCCGGAACCTCAGATATCTCAGATAAGAGATATCTCTTAATACAATACCTGCGCTTATACAGCATTTTAGCCAAAAACAATGCAATCATTTATTTTATAGCAAAATTAAAAGGTCTAGTCACATAAACATAAACACTAGTAATGAATTCTCAATCCCAAATGCAAATCTCTCTTATACATACTAGGATATGCATCTACTTATTTGGCAAGCTTTGTACTATTAGATGACTTTAATTTGTACGTTTCTTTTCGACAGGATCATGATGTCAGAGGTTAAAGATCAGACCAGTAAATGTGAACTACAGGCTGGATTGCCTATTGAATCCATTGGAAATCATGATGCTTCAAAAATCGAGGAGGAAATCCAGGAAGAAATGAAAACACTTCGGAAAATGGTAAGCTTTAAATTTTTATTAAAAGATCGAGAATAATCTTTTGGAAAATTTCGTTTTGTCTAAACATCAAAATTTCTGAAAAGTCAAATTTTTGCATTAATTACTCGAGTTTATTCGTGTTCTAAATATTAGATTTAATTATGAGTAGGGTACTATTAAAATTTTATACATTATTATCCTACCATATACAGAGTATTCTACCTATTTAATTTTTTTTAACTAGGATTGCAGTTTGAGAATTTTTATATCTTATATTTATATTGTAATGCTATTTTAACATTTCTTACAATTTTCAATTTAAGTTAAAATGCTGAATTTTTTCACTTTATTTGTATAACTTTCAAGGTGTCGATATTTCAAAGTACCTGTATAATAATTAACATGATACATAAATTTACAGTCTGTTGTTATTGATATGTACCTAGTAACTTATCTTTAGATTTAGTTTAGGTGTATCACACCACAATACACTAAAGTAGTCAGAACCAGAGCGGAAGTTGAGTATGATACAGTATAAATTATAAATTAAGTATTTAGATTAAATCAGAATTTTGAGGCTGTGATGAGTTGCAAATTTTCTTAAATAAAACGAAAAGGATTTGCTTCAATTTTAATCTTAATTTCCTACTTTGCTCTATATACAGTACAGTACTTATTTTATTATACTACCCTACTACTAGTTGTACCATAGACCGTTGTACCTTCTACAAGTATTATACAATAAATTATAGGCCTTGATTAAAGAAAAAGTAATTTGCACTTTCGGCATTCTTATCTCATTATCAAGTACTCTGGTAGTAGTAGTAGGTACAAAGTGATTTAAATTTCAGAGTGCAATTATAATTGTATTTCTAATATCTTATCTCATTTACATATAATTATAACGTACCTAGTACTAGTACCTAGTAGAGCTATGTATGTATGTATAAATTGTACTAGATATAGATCTTATACACTTTTACTTGAAGACTTATATTTAGATACTGAGATATTACTATATAAATATTTGCATTTGTCTTACACTATAAAGACTCTAAAGTGATAGATAGACTATATAGATTATTTGCTATACTTGTAGGTACATTTCAAATTGAATTTCAGTTTAAAAGCCAAAACCAAAACCTTCCTCAATTCTACAGTCAGTCAGCTTAACCTCAATTCTCAAGGTAGTTTTCAGATTTTGAGAATTATATAGAGGAGAAAAGATCAAAAATAAAGGGAATGAGAACAGATGCGAACTTAAATGAATATTAGCCGTGCATAATTCAATTATCCATTCATTCAAATGCGAAAATAACTCACAAATCTTGAAAAAGATACAAAACGTATCTACTTTTTCCGCAATTTAAAGATTTAAAGGATTTTATAAAAATTTTGGCATATGGTAAATACCATATACTAGATCAATATCTATAAATGTATACTAATACATATATAAACTATATACAGCTATGTATATCTACTGGTAATGATACATATAGTGTAGTAGGGTACTGATACATAGTTTAAAGTTTAAGGCGAAGACATAAATAAGTTTTTGTTTATGAAAGAATTTTAGATCTTCGCATTAAATTTAAGATAAACAACAAAAATCGCCTAATATTCTGTACATGAAAAAATCTCTCAATTTTGAGTTTAAAAGTTATCACCATTCAATATCATAGGCTTATTTGTAGTTAATATACTGTTATAGGTATATTTAGATACATTTTTTAAGTTTTGAGAAACCAAATTTGGTGCTGATATTGACCAGAATAAATAAGCTAACTGTTTAGGTCAAAAGGTTCATGGGGATCTGATTTTGAAGAACTTAAATTACCAATACAAGGTTATCTAAACAATTGGTGAGGTTAATAGGCTAAAATACTTATAGTAGAGTCTTGAGTGACCAAAAATGGTCTCTTTTTGGACCAATTTTGCCTCGAAAAAATTTAAATTTAGAATATTTTTGACTAGATATTGAGGTAAATAGGTAAGTAAGTAGAAATTTTCAGTCCAGTTAATATTATTCAAACTAGTACTGGTATGTATAAGCCATATGTAGTAGGTTACTTAAAACTTATAAAACTTATATAGGGTACTTATAAAACTGGGTGAATTTTTAATTTATTTATAAATAAATTGGGGTAGGTGAAGTGAAATAATATTTATATTTTGGAGAACGAGCCAAATTCGAGATTTTTTAAATGACCTTAAACCATTCACAAAATATGACAGATGCGTTCTGTCCTTGTCTTGTTTATTTATGAATATAATATTTTACAAATTAGTAAGCACCTTACCTATAGTAGAATTATATGTACATAGGTGGGTATATACAGTATTGAAAAATTAATGGATAAAGCAAACATTTTGTCTATTTTTTAAGGATGTTAAATGCGATCAAACGATTTTCTTAAATTTTAAGAAAAAAAGGCAATTTTTTTAGATCGCAAATTACTAACTAGTACATACAGTTATTTACTAGATACTTTAGAATTTTCCAGATATAATTTGCATACGGGGTTTTTCAAAAGTATATATAAATTTTTTTTTAAAGAAAAATCAATTTATAAGCCTTAAAAAAGTACATGAGAAATTCCTAATTAAATGCTAAAAATTAAATTATTAAATTGAAAATTTGATTATTTTTAACATTGATTTTATTTCTTAATTTTCGATCCTAAATCGAAATATTCTGATACATTTTAATTTTAAAATAAAATTTTTTGATTTTGATTAAAAAAATTTGCAAATTTTTTCTTACAATTAGATAAATATGGAATTGAATCGAAATTAAAAATTTCAAAAATTAGCAATTTTTCGACCTCTATAAATGAATAAATTTATTTTTTCTACATTTTTTTGTCCATATTTAGCCGTACTTTTGCATATCCCTGTATATAGTCTATCAGTTTACCAGCAAGATTTCAAATTTAGAGTGAGTAAATTCATTTGGCATGGTTTGTAGTTTGTCAAGAAAAAACCAGACAAGATAATACAGTTAAATAAGTAGTAAACGTAGTAAGATTCTTATATATGTATGTAAGTAGTAAAAGATTTGGATTTAGAATTTGATTTTGACAAAAATCTTTTTACCAGATCAGATAAATAAAATAAATACATTATGTAAGGATAAGCTTTTTATTTTTGGCAAAATATTTCAAGATATTTAGCTATACCTACAATGTATTTATATTAAAATATCATATGTATTAGTACATGAGCTTTCACTGTATAAAAAATTATATACGTTTTATGCATGTTTTATACTACAGCATAATATAACAAGATCTCGTATTTTTATACAAGATTTTTTTTGTGTTGGTGTTGATTTTAAATCTTAAAAAGCTTGCAATAAATCAGAATTCAAATTCAAATTCAAGTTGAAAGAAATTATTCAAATCTAAATTTAATCAAAATTCAAACAAACTTAATTGATTTTTGCCATCCTATTTGGCAGACTTTCTTTCAATATTTTTGCTCAAAACTTACATTCACCTGTTTTTTCAATTTATAAAATTTATAAATTAAATTTAAAGACAACACAGAGGATCAAAGGCTTGCACAAAAAAAGATTATTATGCAATACTTTGAAAATATCCTTTTATTTATAGTAAAAGCAATCTTTATACATCACATAGCAGTACATACTTACTTTTAGGATCATAGGTATCTAGCAGTTAGACTCAAAACTACTGATAGACGAAATTCCTATTTATATCTGTATGCTTAGACATTCTTTGATTCTGAATGTATTGACAATCATAATTTTATTTGTTTAACTTTGATCTTCAAAAATGCGAATTTGGATTATGGCTTAACTTTGTATCTTTATGCTGATAACATAGTATCTACTATATTATGACTATACTACTAGTCATATACTTTCATAATACAGTAGACTATCTATATGAAGTACTCAAGTACTTGAAAAAAATGTAATTAAAGAGACAAATCTTGTGAATTTTTAGCATTAAAAACTCAAAAGCGACTTTTTTCAAGTAGGTACATGAACCTACCTTATAAAGAAATTTTTTATTCAAAAAGTCGACTCTAGTTGGCGTTATAATAGTTGTATTTCCAAACTACATAAGTACTTACACACATAAACTTAAGATAGGCATTTCCTTTCTTGTCTGTAGGTACACATTCATTGATAGTACATACATAGTAGTATCTATTAAATATTAATAGCCTATGGCCTTTATCATTTATCATTCATATTTGCATATCCTAAAGACAAAAATATGGATATTTTTTATGATTGTTTTTATATTTTTTCGGAAGAAAGCGAAAAACTAGTACATATATAATACCTTAGATTTATATTGCCTTAGTACAGATAAAGATATATTTGTAAGAGTATAATACTTACCTAATAGTAAGTATTAGGGTATGTGTTGCTCATACTAGTAGATTGTTTGTCATTGTATTATTCTTTTTTTGTCAAAAAAGCCAATAGATTTTATCATATTTGATTTGATTTCGGTTTGTACAGAATATTTGAGATATGCAAAGTAAAGTCAAGTTATTGTGAAGATATTTTCAAACATTTCAGAGAAAATTTTTTAAAAAGTACCAAAAAAGTAGGTAGGTACTTGTATTCTGTACTTATGCAGTATGTAGATAAAGGGTCTAAAGTCTAAAGTAAGATCGATAGTTGGAATTACATAAGAGTGAGGGAGAATAGGCCAAATCTCTGAGAAGAGATTTGTTAGCATCAAATTCAGATTGAAAAGTTGAGTTTAAAGTTAAGAATATGACTTTAGATGATCTCTCAAAAAAGAAAAAAAAGTATATGTCGTGTAAAAGGCAAGGCCAAGGGTTAGAGCAAATATCAGTATAGTTTATCCTTAGTAATAGTAGATATAGTACTATAGTATAAGTACTACAAAAAATTTCGAGATCAATAAAAAAAATAAGTATTCAAATACGAAAGTTGACGAAGCTTTTGTAAAGAAAATAAGAAAAGGTAACTTAATGAGTCCCCGATGAATTCACTTTTGGATTTTTGAGATTTAAAATATCTTTAGAAATATAATGGGACCAAATGCTTTTGTGTTATCTAATGAGAGAACTTTTTTTTACCTTTATCCTAAATCCAAGTCTAAGCATATGACTCTAATTTTGTCAAGTGTACAATCGTCAAAAGTCAAATTTCTCAAAATTTGCCGTCTACTAGTAACAATAAATGACAGTTTCGAGCATTTTTCTATGAAAGTTCAAAAGTCTAAAAAATTAAGAAGTCCAATATAGTCACTAAATGAACCTCATCATCCTTATCCAAAATTTAATAAAGAGGAAACTTTGTATAAAATCAAATTTGGAAAAAATGTCATAAAAGCCATGAAATAAATAAAAAATAAAGTCATAAAATTGATTTGAATGCTTGAAAACTTGGCAAATGAAGTAATTTTTTTCAAAATTTTGGATATTTTGTCATTTTAAATCTTTAAAAACCCAATAATTTATCTCGATTTTATAAAAAAAATGTGCTTGTTGTTAATATTTTTTAAAGATGATTGAATGTTCTATTGAAACGATGATTTATTTTTATTTTCTTCGTTTAACAGTGGCAAGAGGCTCAAGATGTGGAGACGAAACGTCAACTTCGTTCTCGAATGTTCAAACTGAGAGAAGAGAAATTCCGTAAATATTACGGTCATGATGAAGATGATGATGTCGAGGGTATCATGTCAGAGACCTATTCAATGACAACAACAACAACACCTTCAATTACGATTTCAATTAGTGAAGTACTCGAAGATGAGAATGATCTCGACAATGATATCAAAATCAGGGTTCAAAATACAGACCGAGTCCAACAGCTCAAGGAAATTCAATCTCAACTTCAAAATCAGCAGCAAATTTATCAAGTTGATGAACCAAAGGATAATAATAATACTATTATGGGATTTACAAGCATTTTGGAAGGTGATGAGGATCTCGAAAGTATTCACTCAAACTCTAATTTAAACTTAAATGAGAATTCCAAAAGCAAGTCGACTTTTTCAAATTCAAACTCATTCACAACTACTACTAGTACTACTAGTACTACAACTCAAGACAACGATAATTCTTCTAGCTGTATCGATCATAAAAATGAAGAACATGATGGTTTGTCCAGCATTTCGAATTCAAGGGCTAGTAAAAATGATATAAAAGATACAAAAGTATCCGAAGATATGAGCAACAATAAAATTTCTATTTCGAGTTCTGCCGAGAAAAATGTTCAAGAAAGGGTCAGCTCAAGTACTGTAAGTGGTGGTGGAACAAATAGCAGTGTGTCTAAGGGAATTGAAATTGAACGGGACAATAAATTAGCGAAGAATAGAAATAAAGTGGTGGAAGATGGATTATCCACCACCACCACCAGGACTACCATTGGTACTGGAATGGAAGATCAAGATCAAAAGGCAGAAAAAGAAGAATTAACATCGAAAATCGAGGATATTTGTTCAGAAGGAATTGAGAAAGAATCTTATGAAAATAGCAGTAGTAAGTACACTGGTACTGGTGGTTCAAGATCAAGTTCAAGGAAATTTGTGGGTAAGAATAGTGCTTTTGAGTCAAAAAGCACGATTGATACTAATGATGATGAAGGCATATTAAGTGCGACTGCAATGGGTAAATCGAGTCAATTTACCACTACTGGTAGTACTGATAAAAAGGAGAAATCAAAGTCAAGGGAATCAAGTCCATCAAAATCGAAACTACCTATGAGAATAGGTACGAGCCACAAGGACAAGGAGGGAATGGACTCTGGTTTAATTGACAACAAAAGCACCACCACGAGCAGCATAAAGACGGCGACTAAAACCTCAAGTGCGGCCAAAACAATTGTTAGTGATGTTGATCGTGGTGAAAGATCCACTGGGAAATCAAAAAAATCTTCTACTGATACTACCAGTAGTACTTTAGTGGTTAAGAAAGGGGGGAAAGAAGAAGAATCAATTATTCGAGAATTGGATATTTTAGATACTTTTTTATCACAACGGAGTGCGTCTATCGAAGAGAATCAAAATCAAACCCAAACAGTGCAAGGTCAATCTACTGCTACTGATACTGCTAATAAAACTGAATTTCTCAAACTCGAAGAAACCGACCAGGATTCTGGAAAAACCCGGAAAAATATTGCAAAATATGAAAATGAAGAGGGGGAAATTGCGGTTGAAAAGACCGATGGAAATGATACTACGGAAATAGATGTGATGGTGTCTGGTTTGGAGCCTCCTTTTAGTAAAAAAGCCTACAATTATGGACATGATGATGAAGAGGATCATCATCATAATCGTAAAGAAACCTCACACGATGAGATGAATACCAATGAAGTTCATTATGAGGGTAAGGCAGATGAAAGTTTAAGTAATATCGAGGCTGAGATTATTACAAATACTGAAAAATCTACAGACTGCAGCTCAAGTGCATTTTCAGCAGCAACTGATGCAAAGAAAAATAACAAGTCTGTGAAAGACCGAGATAATATTTGTACCGTGGACATGAGAAAAAAACAGGAAGGGCAAATTATCACAGATATTGAAAAGGGAGTTCAAATCGAAGAAATTGAAACTTCAAAAACATCAGTAGAAAGAGCTTCAAATCCTGCAATCGAGTCTGAAGTTGTGGTTCAGAAAGTGAATAGTTATAATGTAAATGCTTCATTTAATGATAATAGTGGTACTACTACTGCTAGTACTAGAGGATCTGATGGTGAAAGAGGTAAATCTCCAAGTAAGATATCTTCAGACAGTAGCTGGATTCGTAAGCAAGAAAAGTATGATGCTGACATTTTAAGCCGTCCGAGTGTTTGGGCTGGAAAAAAAGATAGAAATTCTTCAAATTCAACTACTACAGGTACTATTGGTAGTACTAGTACTAGAGCTATTTCCAAAGATATTTCTACAGAATCAAATACTAGTAGTATCAGTAAAACTGGTAGTCGAAGATCCGAAAAAAGAGTTCAAGAAAAGCTAAAGAGTTCATCCCCTGAGAAAGAGTTGATCTCCAAATCTCAGGCAGAGAAAAGGGATAAAATAGCTGGAGAAATTTCGACTACACAAAAACAGCAAAAACACCAAAATGATGAAAAACTTTCAAGTTCAGAGAAAGTGACTTCAAAAAACCAAACCACTACTACTGGTATTGATAGTAGCGAAATTCAAAGCCAAGTTTTTTCAAGTAAAAAAGAAATATTTGGTAAAACCACCACCCCTACCATTAATATATTAGCTCCTTCCCCTTTACCAAATACAACTACTTCTACTACTATTGGTAGTCCAAACACTACGAATTCTGGACAATTTACTACGACCATTACTTCTACTACTAGTGAAAGTACTAGTGCTAGTACAGCTGGTATTGATGATGATGATCCACTTAGACCTTACACAAGAGTAGAGATCGAAAAGAAAACTTCTGGTGCAGTTCTACAAGCCAAAAGTCTATTTGAAACGAAGGCTTGTGAGGCCTCAATTGACCGAAGTTCAGCGGATTTTGGAGGAAATGAAGGCTCTTCAATTTTGACGAAGGTGTCGAAAAAACGTGAAAAATTTGAGGCAAGGTCAAGGGGAGAAAGAGTAAGTATTTCCTCAGCCTCCTCACATCAAACACTCCAGGACGATGAAAGGGAAAATCAACAAATTGTTCAGGAAAGTAGTCAAAATAATAATCAAAAGAGTCATACAGTAGCTGTAGAAAAAAATCAAAGTAAAAGTAAGCAAAGTTATTATAATAGGGGTGTAATGGGAAACAGTAAGAAGGAAAAAGAGGCTAATAATCATAAAATTTTAGAACGTCAAGTATCGGGTAAAAGAGTATCAGTATCAGGATCTGTAGTAGGGAATGTACGAGAAGAAAAAAATAAATCGGTTTCTCATAAGGCTGATAAAAAGGCTGAGACAAGTAGGGTTGAAGCCCTACTTACAAGATCAAAGTGTATGATGACCAACGAAAGATCTAGTAAGCCTCAAGTACCATTCAATGCCACTAACACCATAAGTACTAGTACAAGTAATACAAGTACTAATACAGGTACAACTCGAGTAATTGGATCTATACCACTTGAAACAATCGACTCAATTGAGGAATTAGAATCACTTCTTGAGAGGGCTACCGACTATGATGAAAGAAGTTCAATCAGAGGCAGGATTCGAGTGATTAAAAGAAAAGCTCTAAATACAACTAATAGTACTGTAAAAAGAAGAGAACCAGTCGAGTCCACATTCGGGAAATTTAGTAGTGAACGAAGATTTTCAAACTCGAATAATAATACTGGTAGTAACAATAATAGTTCGATTCAATCTACTACTACTAGTAGTACTTCAACTACAACAGCAGTAAAAACAACAAGCTCTAATTCAGCTAATGTGGGCCATAATGGATATGAGAATATAAGTAGCAGTGCAAGTCGACGACGGAAATGCGAATTTTCTACTTCAAGTGAGAAAGACGTGGGTCCAAAGGGTCTCATTTCACTTTCTCAATCCCCATCACCCAAGAGTTCGATGCTCGTCATGTCTGTGGAAAATGCTATGAAGAAAGTGAGAGAATCCAAATCTAAATCACCACCACCACCATCAGGAAAAACCACGGCTCCATTGAGAGAGCTGGGTATAAAAATATCTCCAAGTCGAACAATTAAAAGTATGACGATTGATGTGGAAATAGATGGTAAAGAAAAGGAAAAAATTGTTGAAAGAAAGTTGAGTCTAGAAGCCAAGAAATTGAGTAAATCTGAGAGCATTGAAAGAAAGAAGGAAAGAAAGTTGAATGGAAATGTAGCTCAGAATACTGCCAATACTACAACTGGTGGTATAATAAGTACTACTAGTACTACTACTAGTACTGGTGGTTCAAGAAGAAAAAGTTCAACGAGTTCTGAAAAGGATAAAGAAAATACTCATGTGGAAACTAATCAGGTGACAATAAGCCGAAGGAAAAGTAATAATAATAATACCGATAGTATCGGCACTAGTTCTACTATATGTACTAATACCAGTAGTTCTATTGGTATAGCTGCTGTTTCCTCAAAAAATGAGAAATCAATCAAAATTAATGAAAAACGGGATAGTTCAAGGGACTTAATGAGAGATACACAAAGCTCATCCAGAAGAAGACGAGGTTCAATTAATTCGAATAAAAGCGATGAATTTCAAAATAATTTAAGATCTTCGAACACAACAACAACTACTACTAGTAATACAGCTAATACTGCAAAGGGTAGTGAAGTCGATTGTAAATTTAGAAAATTATCTGATGGATCTAAAAGAGTTGAAGAGATTATACAAAAATCTGGATCTAGGAGAAAGTCTAGTGTAGGTTCGGATAAGTCTGCTAGTAACAGTAGGAAAAATTCATCAACAACAACAACTACTACTGGTAAAGATACTAGTGCATATACTAGTACTGGTATAGTCAAAATCACAATTGAAGATAAGAATGTGATCGATTTGAAAGCCAAAAGTGGTAAGAAATCTCAGGTTCGAAAAGCCTCTACAACAGATGATGATAATGAAGATTCAAAAGTGAATTTTAAGAGAATTCGAAATACGACCAGTAGTACTGGAGACGATTGGTCACCACCTATTTCCTCTACTAATAATAAAGAGGACAAGTTTTCGTCATTTGGTCGAAAAAGGCTGAGCTCTAAAGAATTAGTAGTTGCAAATATTGGGACTGAAACCAAAATCGATGCTGATTGCAAACCCGAAAATAAAAAGAAAAAAGAAGAATTTACTACTAGTACAGGTACTACTACTACTACAGCAAGTGTTACAAGAAGGAGTCAAATAACTTGTGGGAATAAAAGTAGCAAAAATGCCACAAATAACGTGATTACAGGTAAAAGGGCAACTTCACCTGCGAAGCAATTGAATGCTGTCACATCTTCATATGGTGTTGGTCCCATGGACGACAATGGACTACCTCTCTTTGGTCTCAAAGCTTTGAAAAAAATCCGAGAGATTCAAAAAAGTGGGTTGGTGGCACCTCAACCCAAATCTCCTGATAATTTGACGAATAAAACTGATGATGGTCATATGACTACTACGACCACAGAGGTTTCTGAAGAAAAGACTTTAAATTTACGTAATAATAGCATGTATGGTCTGAAGGCTTTGAAAGTGAAGCAAACAGTCACAAGTACTAGGACAACTACATCAAATTCAACTGATATCCATTCAACTGTTGGGGGTAGAAAATCCAATTTTACATTTGAAAATGAAATGATTTCTGAACCATCTGATAAAATCAAAATAGAAGAAATATTTGATGAAAGTCCACCAACAACTCCAAAAGCCCTTACTTCATCATATAATAGGACTCAATATAATAATAATAGGGATCAGAAATTCTCACCATCACCCTCACCAACCTCAATGACCACGAAATCTATATTGAAGAAGACCTCTTCGTTTGCAACTCCTTCAGCCTCACTCGAGTCTCAAACCCCAGAGAGAGAAAACACACCAGAGAAGGAAAATACGAGCAGATCTTCAGTGGAGAGAAAGACCTCAGGGGCAGGATCTTTTTCCTTGACCTCGGTCGCGAATATACCTCGAAACTATATGGGTCGATCTGTGAAAGAAATTAGCAAAAAATTTGATAGTCCTACAGCTAGTGGCAATCAACTTCCATCTTTTGTACGAGATAATTCTAAAAATTCAAATTTTAAAATCGAGTCAACTAGAACTACAACTACTACAAGTGGTTCATGTGTTTCATCAAATGGTAAGTATGGAAAGTAACTTTACTCATTATAGAGGAGTAGTATAAATATTATTCTGTAGTGGTAATGAGAATGATCTTTAATTTTTCTAGATGATAAAGAGAGGTTGGGTAGTACAAGCTTTTTAAAGGATCGGGAAAAAGTCCGTGGTGTCGGTGATGTTTTGGAACGAATGAGAGGTGATGGAGCTGAAGATGGTGCAAATGACCGGGACAAGGCTGGACTTGGACTTTTGAATAAATTCATTGGAGCTCAAATAATGATGAGTGGTGTAGAGTCAATGTTATCTCCAGCTCAAATTAAGGTTAGTAAATATTACCTAAGTAGAGTATTTTCACGCTACGAGTATTGTCAACGTACTAGCTTTACATTTTCTAATTGACTCAATATTATTTGCAAAATGATTTTAATTGGGAAATTTGGCAGTATTCATCGAATTTTATAGATTTTAAATGAGTTTTTATAATATTTTTGCGAAGCTTATTTGGATTTCATATAATTAAAGTCAAAATGATAAATGGTTACTAGTGTTTTAAGGTACAGAATATTACTAATACAGACTACTTACGATTAGTATTATGTATATTTTGTGATGAATCTGGAATTTCTGAGTTCAAATACACGCATGAGGTGGATATCATATGTAGTTAAAGTAGATAAGCTCAAGTATTCAAAGGATATTTGAAAAATTTACAAATATAAATATAAATCTAAATGAAAATATAAGTCAGGCTGGGGTTGTTAAGTTATTTACTACACATTTGTTGTAATATATTGTACTACTAATAGTAGTAGTATTAGTATACAGTACTAACAGAAGTAATATAAAAATAAATTTGTTTCTGGTCCATGTCTTTTCCTTCTGGTTTTTTAAAAATATAGCACATGATTGCCATATTAAATAGTATAAATAGGTACGGAGTAGTAGAGATAATAATACCAGGATAGTCTGATGTGATGACTGACTGATCCTCAGTTCTCATTCGTCGTCCAAAAATTGATGAAAACACATTGGAGAGAGCTGTCAAGCTCCAGTTAAATACTCATAATAATATACCTTACCCATTTAGCATTTTGCAAAATGTACCTAAAATTTTTCAAATCTTTGCTCTAAAAACTAAAAAAAAAAACATCTTTCCCCAGTCTCCACTAATCCTACCATAGCTATAGGCTGTTTAAGAAATGAGAACAAAAATAATATTGAGGTTAACGATCTGCACATAATGAACAAATATATATTGACGAAATGCATAAAATAAACATAAAAAAATTAAATATATAATACGAGTACTTGTAGTAAGAGAACTCTTAAATGCATTTTCTCAAACATAAAATGTTTGGTTTAATCTTAACCCAAAATTCGAGTTCGAAGTTCGAGTGAATTAGAACATGTGTAATGGAGATAATATAATGGCAGGTTTACATTTAGGCAAAAAATTTCAATGAATAGCATGAGCTTAGCTGGTTTTCTTTTCCAACATTTTTTTTACAAAAAAAAATAGAAAAATGTGGATTTCTTACCAATTGTAGGTCTGATCAAAATTTCTAAGTTTCTCATATACTGACATACAGTTTCATAAATTTCATAAAGTTTATACAAAAATTTTCAATTGGGTAAATTTTTGAAGATTTTTGAAAAAATTCGTGAGAAAATGCCATATTTTTAGATCAAATATATATTTAGGGGATATAAAGATAATTTCTCTAATCCCTTTTCTCTAATCAGGTCACTATTTTAGATGTACTATGTCTTATGATAGTAGGGTACTATCTGGTAGTACTACGAGTAGTCCTATGCTATCTATCTGTATATAGATGTTTGTACTAAGGCATCTGCATGTTTTTTGCAAGGTTCTTTAGTACAGATACAACATTTTATTTTAAAATTCCTTTTACAAGAGATATTTTTTTCTCACTCTTAAGTTTTTTTTATTCTTACTTTATTTCCAACACATTCGTAGAATCTCAAAGGCAAAAACTAAAGCTATTTTCCGGGTGTAGTTGAAAAGCTGAGCGATAAAACCGAAACCAAAAACCAAATGGTCGTGATGAAGCAATATATGATGCAGACTGTATGGCTTTTGTATACCATTTAAGATTTTTCTAGTATTAATACTCTACTATGTATCAAAGGGAAAAGTAGCTGTTAAATTGCATTTAAAATCTTGCTTGAACAAAGTTCTAATGGTAGAGTAAGTAGAAGAACAAGCCATACATCTGTATCTTCTATAGATTTGGTCCGCTAAAAAAAGATTTTGTAAAGTGTAATACATTTTTTAAATGGCAAACACGCACATTTATACTACTACTACTACTACTACTAGGTACTACTTACTACCATATTATGTAGTAGGTACTATCCAAAGTAGGTACGAGTACTACGGAGTATTATGGTTCACTGTGGTATTGAAAACTTGTGTTCAAAATCGCATGTAACAAAAAAAAGTAAATTCGTTGGGCTTAAGATATTGAGAGTTCTATAAAGTATAATACATTAATGAACCCAATCGAAATCGTCAAAAAATTTTTAAAATACTTACCTATAGGTATATAAAAAATATTTAGATTAAATACCTTTCTAGAGAATAAACTTCATTGATCTAATAGCATTTGTAGAACAATTACTTCAAAATACCTTTTCAAATTTGTGAAAAAATCAGATATTTTGAAAGATTTTTTAGTTTTGATATCAATACCTCATTCATCATCAGTAGGGATCTTTTTCCCAAAAAGACCTAAATAAATTTTTGTACTTTGTACTTAATCTTTAAAAAATTTTGAAAAAAAATCAACATTATTGGCCATTACTACATATTATTCAATTTAGGTATACCTAGTTGATTGTAAGCATCTTTTTGTAGTTTTTCAACTAGATTTACTTTTTGAGCAAATTTTGGACGCCGATAAACGGAAATTTTTCTATTTTTACTTACTGGTACAAGATCATGAAAAACCAATCAGTACCAACCCTGCTTATGTAAGTTTTTCAACATGTAATACGTTCTCAAGTTCTTGTAAATCTTACGTTTAAACACATGGTTTCTTATAAGATCTACATACCTATCTTTTTAGCTAGTTATGTATATCAGTAGGTACAACGTCGAGTTTACATCTCCCAAATAAGTAAAGATTTGAATTCTCAAAATAGTCAGTTCCCCAATACCACAGTACCGATATCAATAGTATTATAGTACTACGAGGACCAAAAAACCGAACCCCGAAGTTTCGGGTGCAAAAAAAAGAAGAGTTGTTAACTCACAAATTCCGAATGCTATTTTTGGTCAATGAGAACTTTTCTTAGAACATTTCAAAGGACAACCAAAGGTGGGCTTTCCATTTCTGCAGACACATACTTCACATATGGGGATTTTTGTACTGAGATTACGTATAGTTATAGGTATATTCCTATAATTATATACATTTATAATATGTAGTACTTATAATCCTTATTATACTGGTATAGTAAATCTTGTAAATGTTTTAAGTATTGCCGAAAAAGTATTCTCCGCTTCGGGGAGATAACTTTAACACAAGGCCCATGGCCTATGTACTGTACTATGAATATAACTATAGGTATTTAGAATTTAGAAACCAAGTTTGAAAACCCGAAAAAATGCTCTCATTATAATCTACTCTGGTGTACAGTTAGTGTAAAGAATACAAGTAAGTAAGAGAAATAAATTTCGTTATTTGGCCTGAGATTGGAACTTAACACAACTAAATATCCTCACATAATATAAATATACTTACTACTATGGAGTATATTTTTAAGTACCTATATCAGTACTAGGTATACCTACCTACTTACACAAGTCTGCCAAAATCATTCAATTTCACAATCTCGTTTATAATAGTCACACCAACGGGCTAGGATCAGAGGATTTGAAATTTGAGGACTTTTATCACGCTCTTTACTTACTTGTATTATTATACCTCATTTTATTTTGCTATTTTACCGAGAAAAGCTTTAAATACCTATACGAATTACGAGTTCGAACAATTATACGTATCGATTATTATAAAAGTGTTTAAGTTTTAATTCAAGTGGTGTGTTAAATACCTGACCTATCTAGTACATACCGATATTCATATTATAATTAAAAATTAGAAGTTTAGAGGTATTCTAATCGTTTTAGAAGAAAATGTCAGAGCTAGTCATAAATGGAGTTGATGTTGAAAATGAAACAGAGGAAGATACTCTGAGACAATTGGTATAAAAATTCAAATACTAGTTAGAAATTTTAAAGAAATCTTATGCTTTTTTTCTATTTATCAATATTTATAGCTGGAGAAATGCGAGCTGGATTCAGACCGTGGGAGAATTGAAAGTCGGCTTAAATCGCTAGCGGGTAAGTGCCATAAGTCTATACTATTCTTAATCTAAAATTTATTTTTTTAAAAAACAACCCAATTACATAAGTATAGAGAAAAATAAGAAATCTTACATATATTTTGTACATAGGTACTTTTTTAGAATTTCCCATTACGTCATGTATCTGTCTTCAAATGAGATTTCTCATACTTCTAATTACCCAAGTCTAACTCCAAGTCCAAAGAAATGAAAAGTTTAAAACAAAGAGTGGAGTGCTCAACTCCACTTTTCAAATATATGATGGACAAGGATTATCCTTATGATTAGTACCCTACCTAAGGAGGAAATAAATTGTAAATGTATAAATAATGATTGATTGGCCAAATAGGCTGTACCATTACCATTGAATTAAATGGTACATTTTTATACATTCAGTTGTTTTATGATTTTTGAGAGACAGACTTAAAATCAAAAGTACCCTACCTACATTAGTTACAAAGGTATGTAGGTATTAAACAAATCTAGGTTTATTTTTTTTTACCTTTTCGGGCGTTTTCAAATTTCGACGCATTTTTACTAAGAACATAGCGTAATATGTAAGGTATGATACCATGTGCGGAGTTTTTTTCATAAAAATTTATAAATTGTTTTTGTAAATAACAAGATTGAAAAAAATGCTCAAGTTTCATCACAACCCGAGCCTTAGAAGGGAATCGAGTATAATAATACAAGTTGTAATAAGTAATAAGTGCTATTAAATTAAAATTTAAAATATGGTTTTTTTGGCCGAAATGCCCCACATCTTCCACCTACACCTTCCATACTTTTCTGGTGGAAATAAGAGAAATCTTTTTTCTACCTAATACAACCTGTATAAGGTATCTATTGCTTATGTAAAGATACATAAAGAGAGTATAAGGCACATACATGTATAATTAATTTGATTTAATTTGACAACCTGAACTAGTTGTTATGTCCTAGAAAAGTAAAGAGTAATGGATTTGTTTTATTTTAAAATGGAAATGGACTCCTCAGGGTGTGCTGTCCATCACCAGTTCAAAGTTCAGCTATAAAACTTGAAGAAAAATACTCATATGTATATCAGTATTATGGTAGTTTAGAAGCTGAAGATACTTTTAAATACTTATGTGCTTAAAAAAGCTTAAACCCACAGGCTTTATCAACTTGTTCTACAGGGTTAGCCAAAAGTAGGGATTCATGTATAGGTAATATTTAGAAACCTAAAACCTTTGGTCAGGGTCTAAAACCTGTAATTTGATTCCAAACTTAAAATAAAAGAAAGTCATACCGAAAATTCAAATTTCGGTTTGAGTGTTTTAAATATTTTGGGAAAGTCTTTTGTATAATTTAAAACTGTAGTCGACCAAATAAAAAACACAAAAATTTGGATGAAAAATTTCGAACTTTCCAAAATCTTTTGTAAATTTTAAATTGATAAATCGAATCGAAATCATAAATCTCGATATTTTTATGGATAAGTCTTTAGTAGTAATTTTTCTGAGTTTTCCAAGGTTTTTTATCTGTCTCCTAACTTTTGGATGACGCTGTATATCTTAGGTAAGATACGAAAGCCGAATACTTGATATGTTCAATTAACTTTTTTTTCCAAATATTAGTATTGTAAGATAAACACCTTATAAAGGCTACACATGCAATTCCAATCTCCAAATTCACCAATCTAGTAAATATAAGCAATGATTCTCGGAGAAATCCCCCAGGCACATGATATCCTATCCTTACCAATGCAATGCATTGAGTCTAGTTTACTTTTCATCTAATTAATTTTTAAAACTAATTAAGCCACAAACAAATAAAATATTCGATACTTATCGAGACTATACTCAAACATGAGGTCATCAGGTCCTTATAATGATAATACATAATAATAAAAAGTCGAGTAAAAGTTAAAAAAAAGTCTTGGAGTCTCATTTTTTCATCTAATTAATTGGATACATTGCACAAATGCAGCTAATTCATTAGCTCGCACTTTTAAAGAGTACAAATTTTTTATAATTTTATATGAAAAATTAGATAATATTATATTATTTTAAATACGAATTCTTAGGCAATCGTTGAAAATTTTATGAAGATTTGATAAGGATTTTCTCGATGTTCATAACTTTTATTTTAGAAATTTTTGCCAAAAATTCTTTAGAGTCTAGTCTATCGTACTATAGCATATACTTTTACTTAAATATCTATAGACTTGAAAAGAATCTAATTTGGTGTCGATTTTTTGAGATTTTTTAAAAAATTTTTTCTGGAATTCTAGGTAGCAAAATAGTGTCTGGTGAGAGTATGACGACGATGTCGAGTTCTCAGTCCTCGTCAACTGCTGTGGCTGACCTGACTGCCGGTGAGTTGTTGATGCCATTTATATTAGGTCAACTGAACAATTCTTTAGATAATTTCGGTGCTTTCGGTGGTGGTTCTTCTGATTCTAATAATTCGAATACAAATAATCCTAACCCTAATAACACCACATCATTGTCATCGATAGTTGGCCAGGGACATAGTAGTTTTAGTCGAAAGTGTAGTTTAAGTAATACGAATAATACTAGTACTAGTAATAATATCACATCCGAGAAAACACCGCTACCCTCAATGGAGAAAAAAGAAGAACCCACAGTGGTCATTGATGATCCTGGTGATGGTGAAGATCCTACAGGGGAACCAGAAGAATGTCTCTTCGACTCTGGAACCGAATCAGGGGAGGACATAAACAGAGCTGGATCACCAACTGAATTCACCTCATTTATGGAGGGTCTCAAAAATTCACTTCAGACATCAACAAATTTCAATAACCGGAGCAACAATTTGTTCCTCAGACCATCCGCATCGTGTTCTTCAGTTAATACCAATTTAAGTCAATCAGCAAGACCCTTTTCAACATTCAACCAATCATCAAATCAGAGTAAAAATCACCGAGGACTTCTTTCAACTCCAGGTAATAAACCATCACTTTCTCTGTCATCTTCAAATCTCGAAATGCCATCAGGCGGTGGGAATGGAGGAACAACTGAGACTGATTTAGTACAACAAGTTGATAGGGTTTTGACCCAACTTAAGGAATCTCTAGTTCAAGATCCAAATTGTCTTTCGGCCAAATCAGGTGATGGTAAAACTGGGAATCCTCTCATTAAAGACCTAGACTCGAGTAAGGGAAAAGAACTTATTGCACTAATTGATCGACTTAAATCATCATTAAAAAATAGCAGTGGAAATAGTGTAGATAAAATGACTGAACTCTTTGATGGGAATTGTAGAAGGCAATCTTCAGGATGTGTAATTCCACCATATATTAGCTTCCCCTCTGAAGATCCTTCAGGTGATTTATTTGGTGGTCATAAAAGTGGTGGTAAAGGTAAACTACCATGGGATATGGGAAATTCAAGACCTCCAGATATTATTTCAGCTTTACCCTTAAGTGTGATTCATAATCATAATTCAAATGTTATAAACCAAATTAAATCAAACCTATTTTCGAACACATCAGCACCTCAAACTGACTCAAAGCCACAAAAAGGGTCTGGAAAATTAATCGAAAAGGGTCTGTATGGTGGTCATTTACAATCAACAGTCAAATCTTATGATGAAATTATACCATGGAAAATTGGGAAAAGTGCTGGAGGAAGTAGCAATCGTCGAAAATCCCCAAGATCACATACTGTTGGGGTTTCCGATGAAGAACTTGCTGAAGCACGTAAATTTGTTCAAGAACAGGCGAGACAGTTGACATTTATCGATTATGATGGGAAATCAAAACTACCACAAAATGATGAAACTCCTGCTGGAAATGAAAAGAAACCACAAAGGTCATCAGCAGGTCCGAATCAGAATCAAAATCAAAATAGAACTTTTGATCAAAAAAATTTTCGATCTCCGAAGCCATTCATGAGAGCCGAATCTCTTCAAGAACCATGGTTATCTTCAAATTCAAGTCAATTACCATCCAGTAAACCACAATCAGAGGTTAAAATACAGACAGACACACCTCCTACCTTAAATGCATCAAAACTAAGATCCTTGAGAACCCTATCACTTGATAATTCATTCGATCCTTCTAAGGGTCTATTTACCCCTGAGGAAACTATACAAATAGCTATTCATCAAGCAGCCATCAAAAAGCAAATGTCGGACGAAGAAGATCGAAGATCAAATAGACGAAGGGGATCTCTCACATCAAATAATGCACCAAATAAAAACCAACCCAGGGACTTTTCGCTGGCTCTACCTAAGCCTTATTCAACACCTAGTAAAAATCCACCAGAACATGTAACAGCCAGTTCAAGCAACAATGCGGGTGGTGGTGGCAAATCGAGACCTGAATCAAACCGAAGTGTCAACTTTTCACCCTCGAGTAATATTTCATCACCTTTTACAACATCTGATGATAATCAGAGTGTTAACACAATCGTCAATGTCAACAGCAATAATAACAGTAGTGACCTGGTCATTTCTACTTCACCTGACAAATCACGTGGAGATCAGTTGGTCCTGTACCAAAGTTCTCAGTCATCACCTACAGGCTCTCAACAACAACAGAATAATGGCAATAATCGAATTGAAAATGTTCAGATATCACTGAAAGATTTGAGCAATAGTTCTGGAGAATTTCCTCAGCTACAAATCGCCATCACTTTAAATACAAATAATGGAAATTCTAATAGTACTTGTACTACTACTAATACCATTAGTGGTAATGGTCAACAAGGTGTTTGTGTATCGACGTCAACATCAAATTTAGGTGGTGGTGGTGGTAGCAATACCTTATCAAGTACTCAACAACTTATATCAGCTTTTCAACCTCAAGATGAAAGTAAAAATAATAGTAGTAGTACTTCAAGGGCATTTTCTCGTTATAAGAACAAAAATGAGCGTAAAAAGAGGATGAAACGAGCAAATACGATTGACATTCCTCAACCAGGAAGTGGGTATACCACAACCACAGATGATGGAACCGAAATTGATGATTCTGCAGAACTGGATGATGATGATGATGAGAATTGCATTCGGGGTAACCTCAACATCCCTTTCAAACCGAAGACAGATGGTGACCGGAAATTTTTAGCTTTTCTTGAAAAGAATAATGCTTTCCCTGATCACAAACCCGCCAAGCCAACCTACTTACTTGGTGGCGTGAATCATGATAAATTTTGGAATAATCGATTTTATAATATAAAGACAACCTTCGAGTCAAGTTCACAAGGTTCAACACCGACTGCCTCACCAATACCCTCACCACTCTACGGGGCTGGAGTTCTCAAGTCACGTTCTAAATCGGAAATAGCACTTCAAAGTCAAAGTGGGAATAAATCTTTGACGGTTATTTCTAGACCACCATGGGTGACTCAAGTAGCAGTACCAGAGAATAATAATAATAATAGTCTAAATCAACCCGCACTACTATCAAAAGGTACCCCATCATCGGTTAAAAAGAAACTTGAAGTTTTTGAAGGTAAAACAGCAACTGTTCAGGAGAAACAACCATCATCTACTACTCATTTCAGACCTTTGCAAAATCAAAATAATATTCTTAATCAGCATCAAAATCCATATCAAAATCAAAATCAAAATCAGGGTCAATGCAATCTATTACCATTTGCTACTACTACTGAATCAAAGAGAAATTCAACGATTCTTGAAAAAAAATTAAATTTCGAAAAAAGACAAAATGAGATTGCAGAAGAATTTAAACCTCCACCACCAATCCTTAGGAGACAAGCACCACAACCCTCAAGTAAACCATCACCTCTGGTAACGAACAGTACTATAAACCATGGCGAAAATAATACTGATCTGGCTGCAATTCGAGCTGAAGGTGTCCATATGGTCCATGCCACGACTTCAGCACTACAAGCTATGAAAAGATCAAGTTTTATTCCACCTCCTTCATCAGCAAACAATTATCATGATGATCCACCACCACCACCTCCAACAACACCCAATTCTATAAATTCACACAATTTGAAACAACAGTCACATTCTTCAACTTCGTTTACCGTCGGAGCTGGTGATAAAACTGACAAATTGTGGATCAGGAAAGACTTTGACATAGATACCATTTCAATACCACCACCACTACAACCACCACCATCTTCAACAATTGACAATAAAAGAGTTCAACAATCGAAAGCTCGATTTGAAATTTCAGTACCAAACTCTTCAAATGCTCTAAATCTCAATAAAATGACAAAATCCTCCAGTGAGGATTCTCAAATTCTTCGCCAACAACAACAACAACAAAAACAGCATTCAATAGCACAAAGGAGGTCAGAATTCGAAAATTTCCATCGGTATGGAAGTACGCCTATATTACAACAAGTGAAGCCTGAAATTCCCGAAAAGCCGTCACATCTCATGGGGCGTCTTGCTTTCCCCCTTCAACAACAACACTCAAGGCCTCCAAATCAACAAATCCAACAACAAAATAATAATAAGCTAACTTCATTTGGTGAGAATCGAAGTTTCGATGAAGCTGTAAAGAAGAAACTAGAGTCCGTGGTTTCGAGTGGTAGTACTGGTGGTATCGGTTTTATGCCTCCAAATGTGAAGAGAGTTCCAGTACAAATACTCCAGCATGATGGTGGAAGTACGAGTAGAAGAGCTGCTGAAATGCCTGCTTTCAAAAGCTCTCATTTGGCCACACATTTTACTCGAGCCTCATCATCTGAACCGACTTCAAGAAGGCCATCGCTTACCAATATACATGCTCTAACTCTTGATCATCAACAACAACAGCAACAACAACACCAACAACAACAGCTACAACAACAACAGCTACAACAATTAGACAGCAATGATAATATTTACACACCTGTTGTGGCAAAAGTCATGGGTGGAGCACAACAACAAAGGGTCACAGTGACCCGAAAAGAAATGTCAAATTTGAACAATCCAGAAAGTTCTGAGGAGAGGTGCATTTTAACAGCTCGTTCTAATATCCGAAGTATACTCAATCAATATCAGCAGCAACAAGCTGCTTCTGCAGCTAATAATGAAAACCATGGTACTTTATCTGTTCAGAATCAAAGCCAAAGTCAAGGTCATTCGCCTCAATTACAAAGAAAAAATGTTCTACCACCTCTGACCAAGTCACATTCAGGCGACTTCACCTCACTTTCTCAGAAAAAAGATATTCCTCCAGTTGCTACTACAATGAGACAACAATTTACAGCCAGTATGCCTCAAATTGATGATGAAAATGATCGATATAAAATGAGCAAAAGCATCACTTTTGAAATGAATGAGGAAAAGATCTTGCCACCACCACCACCATCACAAGTGGTCAAATTACGTGAAGAAAAGAACAATATCCCAAGACAGAGGAGTTTGTCTGAATTTCCTCGACCTTTCTCATACGCCGATCCATCATCACTTGATTTGAATACAAACAAAACCATCAAATATTTACCAAGTGGTGTAGCCGAACCATCAAATGGTAGTAAAAAACAAAATTCAAGATCATACCCTCTAGATAGGATACAGCGAGCCTCGTCTGGCTCGAGTATTTACGATAAAGCTAAAAATATATTTGGAACACCAACAACAACAAATCAAGAATTATCAGCATCAACATCTATATCAACAACAGCGTTACATGTACAAGGTCAAGACCAGGGTTCTGGTGGTGGTCGAAAAAAACCGCCAAGTATCCCTCGATCAAATACACTCTTCACAAAGCAATTCGAGATGCAAATGAGTCCTGATAGTGCAGATAAAAAGCAGAGAGAAATCGAAGCCTATTTCAGTCAACAGCAAAGGGCTCAGAGACATCAAGGAAAACACCACATGCTTCAAGAAAGATCTGCATCAACTTCATCGAAAAAATCCTCATCTCAAAATCATCCAGATGATGGTAATATTATAAGAAAAAGTTCATCTCACAGTAAGATCCTTCAAAGGCAAGCATCTTTAGGCTCTGATGATGAGGAAGATGTTGATGAAATCTTCGAGTCTCTTTTCAGATCCTCTGGTTAGTACCAAAAAATCAAAAAAAAAAGTATTTTTTTGCCATTGTTGTGTTTTTGAACTTGAACAAAGAAAAACTCGAATAAAAGTTAATGAACCAAGTTTTTTTGGCTGTGCTTCTCTCATTTTTTTCTAAAAAATCTTCCTGTTGGCTGAATTACTATTAAAAAATGCTCACCTACTGTAGTACTGATTCTTAAACTAATTGGATGTGATTTTATTTAAAAAACAAGAGCTGATATGTTGAATTAGTTTAATAAAAAATGTAGTGTATTTGCACATGAATTGAATAATAATAAGATGAATAACTTGTACTGTAGTGTTTTAGTATAGTAGTACTTATGTATTGAGGCAATTAAATATTTAAATAATCCAATTTATTAGTGGTTTAATATCGAGTAAATGCGTAATTTGCAAGTTTGATTGAAACTTTTGATATCATGTAGGTACTACATAGTATATATAAATAGTAAGTACCTACTAGTAGTGAACACAAAAGTAATTAGAGTATTAATTGAGGGGTAATGGAATGGCATTTACATTTTACACCTGGAAATTGAATGATTGATGAATTGGCCTTTTGAGATTTATTTGGGCAAACATACAGCAGACATTGATTGATAGGCAGGAGCAGATCGATAAGAGATTTCACTATAGATTGGCTTTTGGAATACAAACAACTCTAATTTATTTTATAGCTATAAAAACTATACATAGTAAAATTTAGGGAGTTTAAAAATAAATTCGTTTTAAAGCAATAATAGATAGAAAAAGTAGAAGAAATAATTGCTTTTATACGGCTTGTACTTATTTATAATAAGTAATAAACATAAGGCTAGGTATTGGTATACCTACAATGATCAAAAATTGCCTAATTATTTAGCAGAGCTATACCAATTAAAAAGATGCTTTCTTGCTGAAAATGCCAATTTGAAAAACTTAGGATACATAAGTAGGGTATATAGGGTAATTACTTACATCATTTAATGTAGATTTAATGAAATAATTCTATTAGAATATCTTGAAAATCTATAAAAAGTAGTTGATTGAATATTAATTTGAAACTGATCTCGAGTGTGTAGGTGCATATTGCATAAATACTTGTAAGAAACGTATGCTTCATGGCCTTATAAGCGAGTCTGTGACCCTTATAAGGAATTGTCTAAAAGCTTGTCATACGTAAAAAAGATTTATCACAAGGTACTTGGTCATATTGTCCCAATATAAAATATCTTTATTTTGCAATATGTTTTTACTAGAATTCATTTTACTCTGTAAAAGATGTGTTAGGTTAGTATTCGAGTATTATAGATTGGAACATTTCGATTTCGATTGAAAAAATCGAGTACCTAGTACCTACCTACCTATGTACCAACTTTTATATATAATTAAATTTCCTATGTATTAAAAGAACCATTAGGAAAAGAATTTTGAGATATTTGGTTGTATTTCTTGTATAGTTGTGGAACAATCAAAGGTTCGAACCGCCATGTCCTCAACATCAACATCAGAGGTGGTTGAATCAGTTGAGGTTGGCCATTCGGCGATTTCTGCAACATCCTCAAAAATTGTCCAAAGTAAGTCCACCTTCGACCACCTGCACAAACCTAGAAATGTTTTTTTTCTTTTTTTTTTTATACTTTTCCTATCTCTTTTTTTAATAAATTTATAAAAACTCTAGAAAAGTTCTCTATTGTAAATATCTCTTCAACTTTCGACTTGAAATTTTTTGATTATAAAAGTATTACTATTACATAATATTATATGTGTCGCATCTCATTACTCATTTGAAGTTTACTTAAACTCGAATAGTCAATAATATTAATAGCTTGTATCCTTTTACTGTATACTTACTATACTACCCACATGATCCCAAACTGTTTTACTCTTATGTATTTATTGAAACTTAAAATGAGAAAAATTATTATCTCTTCTTAATGTACCTAATTCACACTCGATATCAAGTAAACAAAATTTCAATCAATCCTTCTGCCTACTCCATGTGTACTAGCGTACAATATCTCTTCGTTTATTTGTATGTATGTATCAGTATGTATGTGTGTATGTAAAATGTAATGTATTTACTATGTATGTTTAGAATTATGTGTTTTCTAGTAAATGTCTGCCGATTTTTGGAAAGTGTTTTGTGATTTACAGATTATACCATGCTTTCAATAACAAATAAATTTACTATGGCTTTGCGTTCATACTATTAGTACATAGTCCATATAGGCTTGATCAAGTGATTTTTTTGTGTGATTTTTTGACGACTTTTTCAAGAAATTGTCATTAATAATGGTTTTACTTGTAGGTCAATTACAACATGAGTCTTCAAGTGTCCAAAGTGGGACAATGTCTTCGTCAATGTCTTCCTCAAAGACTTCGTCAAGTTCATCGTCCTCGAAGACGATGCAAATGAGCTCTTCAACTTCGACCAAGGGAGCTTCACCATTTGCCAAATTCAAGCAAATGGACCAAACAAAGTTAGTACAATAATTTATGTCACAAAAGTAATTAAATTTATAAATAAAAATGGATCTAATCGCAAAAAAGTTTGAAAATTCATAATCATAGTGGATACATACAGATATAGTTAGATAATTGAAATTATCTACCAAGTACTCGTAATTAATCCACACACATACATTATATAAACATTTGTCAAAAAATTAAATAATTATGCAGGATAGTCAAGTCACGAGTGTTAAGTAGGGTACCATTATAATATAATGAATAATCTCAATGTAGGTATAGATTTTTTAAAATGAATATTATAATTTTTTTGATCCCCTATAACTTGGTAATATTTTTAAATAGTTTAAGATTTTTGACCCTTGAATTTTTCTTATTTTTATCGTTTTTTTGTTCATGTTTTGTTTCAAAGGATATTTTAATTATTACATCACCTACATTACAATATAATATAATATTGAATACTAAAGATTTAAACTAAATTTTGATGATAAAAGCACTGTCCATTTAATTACTTAACTCATCATTATGTAATATGTCGATTGGTTTTGGGATTTATTGGTTTTCTATTATTACTTATAAACTATCTACTTATACTAGTTTTAAAAAAAAATATAAAAAGTGCATAACTTAATTTTCTGCTGCCTCTACTCTATCTACTTTATACAGTAGTCCTGCTGGTGGAAAGGGGATCGCTTATAAAATTACACCAACATCAGGAGGTGGTGGAATTGTATCTGCAAAAGAAATTATCCTCACTTGGTGCCAAAACAGAACCAGAGACTACCAGGTTAATTGAAAATTCGAATATGACCTTTAAAAATGATGTGATTAAAATTTTACAACTTTTCTTTATCTTTATCTCGTGCTCGTTCGTTTGATCTTGCAATTTTGCTTCTAATTTTTTTGAAAAAATATGCTTTCTAAACTTTGCTTTTTGGTTTAATTATAATCACAGATATTTAATGCAAATATGCAGAGTATTAAAAATACAAATATCTTCATTAGGTATGTACCTTCATATTACATGCAAAATGTCACCTTTATTATTTATCGGTAGTCAATGGTTGAATTTTAGTCATTTTGTAAATCAAAAAAATATCTTTAATCTTTACTTTACTTTTCGTACTCGTACTACCTAATATACAGTATACCTAATATGCCTAAATATATTTATTAGAAAGTTAAACCACAGAGTATCAATTTTACCTGATTTTTTTTCTGTATATCTATTACAAAATGCACTATACAATTCATGATCGTAATTATGTATGTATTAGACCTAATTTTTTGAAGATTTTTTATGAAAATGAATACGCAAACTTTGACATAACTTTTGCACTTAAAATAAGGCCAAAGTTTTTTCGAAAAAATACAAGTACCCTACCTACCCTATATACATGCCATAAATATGAACCTAATGTATATATAAGTACTCGTACTATAATATAGATACTCTTTTTTTATTGCTACTACACTGGCTATTAGGAACTATGTACCCTTATACTAAGAAATAGAAACTCATAGGTACTACAGAATACAGAATAAAATTTACTTAATTTATCCTTATGGTGTAAATTAAATAGGTAGTTATTTTGAAATTCTAGCTATTTTAATGACTGCAACATAATATATACAGCTATATTTATTTGTAGTTATAAAATAGTAGGAAGAGGAACTCGTACGAGTAGTTTTTGTGGTGATATCCAAAAGGATTTCTAATTAACAAGTGAGTGAGAGAAAGTTGGGTAGTTGGGTACTGGAAATCAGCAGGTCTTTGACTTTAACTCTAATATGCTGATGATATTATTTATCTTTCAAATCTCTTTTATGCTTTTACTTTTTCTCCAAAAAACTCTTCAATTATTTATCTTACAAATTTGAGAATTTCAGAAAATTCAGAAATTCAGAGAGAAAGCAAAAAGAGAAAGCTGGCTGAGAGTTGTTATATTTACTCTCTCTTTACTTTCTACCCCCTTGAAAGTAAGTTAAGTGAGGCCAAGTCTCAAACTCACAAAAACTCAGCTCTCAATCTCTTCAACTTCAAACTGTATTAATAAATCCCATGAGGAATTTCATTCTACCTATATCCCAAGTTCATTCTACCTTATTATTCCTGCAGTACTAGTATTAGGCCTTAGAAAAGTAAAACTTTTTTCATATCTATGATATATTTTGTATTTGTATTTTACTTATAAATATGTATAACTTTTATTTTTATTTACGCAGCCAATTATGCATGATGATAACTTTCTAACCTACTTCTATCTACTTACTTATATACAAAGTATTTCTATACCTACTGCCTAATTTTTTTGAAAATTGCAAAACTTCAAATTTGACTCAAAGTCTTGTTTCACTAATTTTTCTCATACTAAATATACCTACATTAGCTTCTATATGTCTGAATGCAAACACTTTTCTATACACAAATACATCTATACTGTATTAGTACTTGTACATATATATCTTATCTATCTAGGTACTTAATGTATATTTTTTTAATTGCTCAAAATATTTAAAGATCCTTGAACTATCTATACTCTCATTTCTCTCTCTCTCTCTTATACCTATCAATACCTTTAGTCTCTCATTATGATGATGATCTAGCGTATTCTTATATAAAATGTTTTTTATATCCGTTATGTAATCATAATCATGTTCTAGAATAAGCTACTTTTAAACAGATAGAATTTGAGATAAAAAGTAGATGTGACTATTTTTGTTTTGTATTTTTTTAAAATTAGGTATGTATTTTGGTAATTTACCCTGACATTGAATAGGGTGCCATAAGGGTTTTGATTAATTTATTTTTATTTATTTTGCAGAATGTAAAAATTGAGAATTATTCGAGTAGCTGGTCAGATGGACTCGCTTTTTGTGCCTTAATTCATCACTTTTTCCCTGACGCTTTTGACTACAATAGTTTAGACCCTAAAAACCGAAAAGAAAATTTTGACCTCGCTTTCAAAGTTGCCGAGTAAGTTTCCAAATACCACTAAATTCTATTCTAATAGATAAAATGTCTTTAACCTGTGAAAAAAGCTCGCATTTCAACATTAAATTACAAAGTAAATATGTGCATAAATCACAATCGTTTGAGATTAGAAAAAAATATTTTTTTATGCAAAATTTATGAATATTTTTGAAATTTTTTGAAATTTTTTCGCAAAATTATCTTTTGGCATTTGAAATATATAAACTTTAAAAAACTCAATCAAAGAATCATACATAATGGGATTCCTAATTTAAGAAATATTTCAACCCGAGTCAATAAATGTTAAAAAGTTAAAAATGTGTACAGATTTCTAATTTGTACAAATTTTTCTCGGAATTGTAATCAACAATATTTTTGCGAGCTAATAATGCTAATGATAATTGCAAATCTACTGATTTTTTACTTTTTGAGCCAAAAATCAGCTCAATTTTAATAAGGTTAATAGATGATCAAAACATAAAAATTTTGGATTTTTTTCTAGTGAGAAAGCAGGAGTTTATCCATTACTGGATACTGAAGACATGGTCATGATGGGCCGTAGACCGGACTGGAAATCTGTATTTACATATGTGCAAAGCCTCTATCAAAAGTTAAAACCATTATCTTAAATTCTAAGCACTTTTTTTTGGATTAGAATTCTTAGAAATAGTATTATGTACTATTATTTGACTTTCTTATATTCTATATTTTACTATGTAAAATTACTAGAAATATTAGTCCTATAATAATTGCATTTGTGTAAGACTTTGAAAGACAATCATTTTTTTAAATTATTATTACATTACCTTACTACTATTAAGTATTATCATTATGATTCTTCAATATACATGGGGTATACATACTTTGTATTGTATTACTGCATATTTGAACTCATTATAAGGTACCAGATTCTGTATTTTCTAAATTTTCAAACATTTTCATGACTTAAGTATCCTACTTTTGAATATAATAAGATTTGTGTATTTAAACTAGTATTTAAGTACCCTATGCTATACCTAACCCCTATAAAAATTTATAGCTTTGTGATCAAAAGCCAAAAGACAAGTCCATATGAACACTACTACTACTTGAATAATCCAACCATCATCATCATCATCATCAAATCATCAAGATCAAGTACTTCTCGTATAAGTTTATGTATTTATATTACTACTGCTACTATACATACATATAAGTACTTATCTACATAATAAGAATAGTTTGTTAATTTAAAAAAAAATTATTTAAATCAAAGTGTAAGTGATCAAGCTTTGTATAATTTGTAAAAGTTTAAGTTTGTTTCGTGATAAATTATCAGTTATAAATGTACTAGGTTTATAATTTCTATATATTATGTAAAATATCCCCATATTATAAAAAAAGTTAAAGACATTTTTAATTTACACTAATACTACATATTTAGTTATTTGCACTTTTATTAAAATGCTTTATATACACTGCTTTTAACGCTTATAGGCAATAAACTTAAGTGTATTTTGAGTAAAAAAAATATGATTCTCCTTACTTTATACAAAGTAAAAATGATAATTTTATCATCATTTGTTGATCATTCAGTTAATTAAAAGATTATAATCTTAAAGAGATTTTGTGCAATATTTGTAAAGAGAAAAAATGCCATAAATTTTAGCTAAAATGTTACTAGAATAATTTTTGAAAATGTGCCTTGCAATGAGTACCTCAAATCAAAAAAATAACATTTCGAATCTCGAATGTCTTTTTTGCGCTTTTTAATACTTTACTTAACTACACTATTAATTATTAATACTTGATCGCAATTTTAATTTTTAAAATATACTACTATATATAGTACCTATTTATAAATGTGCTACATTTGAATGATATTTTGTATGCTTTAATAAAATATACTGTAATTTACAATACCTTTCAAAAGTAAGATTAGAGTTTAAGATACTTTTTAATTAGTTTAAATTGGGAATGTTTTATTTTCAATTTTATTAAAAAATAATAATAACGATAGTACTATCAATAGTAACAATAATAATTAGGCATAAATGACTATAGGCATTAACTAAAATATTTTTGAATAATTTTTGTTAAATTTTTGGAATCTAGAGAATAAAATAAAGACACAAGTAGAGTAGGCATCCATTCTATTTTTTGATTATTTAAAGTCAAATCTGCTACTTGGACCTTATATATGTTATGCCTAATTTTTTAGTGTAAAATATCAATTTCTTTTATAAAATTGTATTACATAGTAAGTACTAGAGGATGCTAATAATATCAGTAAAGGTCAGGTCAGGCCAATTTTTTGAGGTGTGAAAGTGCCTTAGATAGTATGATGTACTTATTTAAGTATTTTAAACTAAAAGACTAATAATACTAGACCTTTATATTAATCTCTGATAAGTTTCTAATCAATAATAATAATATCTAATTTACCTATTCTGTAATAAAAATAGAACTTAATTACTAATACATACTCTAAAAAATACTGTAAGCATAAATATAGGTACTTTAAGATATGTATGTATAACACGAATTGCAATTGAAAGGTGTAAATTTAACAATAAGGAAATGTTTAATGTTACCTTAAACAAAAACGTAATAATTCAATAAAGTTAAAAAATTATGTACTAATCAAAATAATTGAGAAACAAGTTCTTTATAAATAAAATCTAGAAAAATAAAATCTAGAAAAATAAATGATTTGAGGAATTTTCTGACTCCAAAATTAGTAGGGTATAGGATATGATATTTTTCAGAGCCTAAAACCTTCTGAAAAGGCTAATACCTATTTAACTTGGATATTTTTCAAATTTAAAGCGAATTCAATTGGATAATGATCCGAGACTTTAAAAGAAAGATCAGCATCAAGTCCGTACAATTGGTCGAATTTAAAGGGTTTAGGTGAGCCTACTATAATGGATTTATTTAGATTTTGTCCTATGATTATAATTCGGTCATAGGCGCAATCAGAATTGGCCACCGTCGTGTCAATTTTATCACCAATGAGCCAATTGTGCAGGGATGATGTCCTGAGACGGATATTCGCCCAGTCCTTTCTTCGAACATAGGAACAGTCAGCATTTAGATCTCCCAAAATTATCCTTTCCTTCATAGTTATTAGAAATAAAATGTATAATGGGTACTTATTACTTATTTAAGTCCATATTTGAATAAAGATTAGAGATCAGGGTTATAAAAGTGCATACTTTTAGCTTTAATTTCGATTCAATCCATTTGTCGACATCGTAAAGTGCATCAATTTCCTTCGGAGCATCTGAAGGTCTCACATGAATCGTTGTTATACTCATTTCCAAATCTTTGGAGTGGGTGAATTATAAAAACATTTTTTATAAACAAAATAAGAGATAATCTGTAGGTACCTACTTACCTGAATCTTTAGGGGAAATAATTCCGATAAAAGGCTCTCTTGCAACTAAATTATTACAAAAAAATAGGTTAGATCAAAAACATACTAATAATACGAGTAGATACTTAAATACTTAAGGAACATCTACCTACTACTTTAGCAAACCTTTATGCAAATTTTGCATAATATGATTGAAAAAGTCAAATTTTTCGAAAAAAAGGTTTAGGGAAATTTTTTTCCAGAAAAATTGCTAATTTTTTTTATTCTAAATTAGCCTTTAACGGTTATTTAACGATTCATAACATAACCATAACTTATAGGTACTTTAAATACTTACTAACTATCAATGTACCTTAGTACAAGTAAAGAATATGTACCCTACTCCTACTAATGAAATAAATAATACATACTTCCAATACTTCTATCATAAATTCCTTGAACACTACCTTCAAGTCTTGAAAAAATGAGGAAACTCAACCTAGCAGCAGGACCCTTTACTTTAAACCCATCATAATTACTAATTACAGTAATTAGTAATTACCCTACTTAAGAAAAAATTCTTAGAATTTTTATCATATCCGCTTTTTTAAATTTTTTATGAAAATATGTCTCATATAATTGGTATTAAAGATTATAAAGAGTTCAAGAATGTTGTATTTCAGCTTTCATTTAAAAAATACCTTTTGAAAGGCAAGAAATCCTAAAAATCATTGGGGTTTTTGATAACATTGTAGTATCTAGGTATTTTTAAAAGATAAAATATCACTTACAAGGATCTCCATTTGAATCATCATAAACTAAAGTTTTTTTAACAGTTATCCTGGATGGTCTAAAAATCTTTTGAAATTATATCAATTATCTTATATTATAATGATCTATACCTGTATATAAAAGCGTACTGTTCTTTATTATTTGATCGACCCACACGGCTGGATACATGGTAATGATATGGGGTTGGCGAACTCTTATTAACTTCGCTCATTAACTTTTTTAAAGCTCTTTCTGACTTGTCCGTTATTTCTGATTTAGATTAAAAAAAAAGAATTCAAATTCAAATAACTAACTGACAATTTCTTAGAAAAATTTTACCTGAAACTGCCAATAAGTCGTATCTTTGAACAATCTGTTTATATTTAGAGATAAGAAAAATTTATCAAAAGCTATTACAAGTTTATAAGGATATGAAATAATGTAAAAATTTTGTAATTTACTTTGACAAGAATGTCAAGGACTTCTTTATCCTCAATTTTAGGTAGTCCAAATTTTTTCATATTAAAAGCCCCAATTAAAAGTTCATTTGATTTAGAATATGATTCCGGTTCAAGTTCAGGTCTTTCTTTAATGGTTAAAGCCTCAAGTTCCAACTCTAAATTGGGCTTTGACTTGGGCCTATATAGTCTACTATTCCCCTCATTAACATTTGCAAAAAATAAAAGTAGGATTTGAACAGCTAATATTATTTCCATTGCAGCTTTTTTTAGAACTTTGTTTCCTCAAGTCCAAGTCTCTGAATTTTAACAGAAATTATTCTAGGTATTAAATATTATATGTAAAACTTACTGATATATAATTAACTTTTTAAAATCTTAACCTATTTTAAAAAACAGATTATTAATCTGTTTTTTGAGCAAAAATTGAACCAACTGAAGCTCGAATATCAAGCAAATTATTTTATAAATATTTTAGAACTCTTAACACTTGAAACTGTATTTAATTTTTTTGATAATGAACTTTAAGACTACAAATTAATTAAGTGCTTATACAGACCTGAAATAAGTATGTATGTATATGTTATATGATATAAAATACTCATACATGCTCTGGCAATTTTTTTGAGGGAAAAACGAGGGAATTTCAGGGAACCTGAAATTATTTATTTTTGAAATTCCAGGTTTTTTTTAAAAAAATATTGAAATTTGGGTTTTGATGATCCTCGGAATTTTTGATGACGGAGAATTCAAATTTAACCGCCATTGGTTTTAACCCTGAGAATCAGCAAAACCCAAATTTCAATATTTTTTAAAAAAAAACATGGAATTTCAAAAATAAATAATTTCAGGTTCCCTGGAATTCCCTCGTTTTTCCCTCAAAAAAATTGCCAGAGCATGTATGAAATATGTAGATCAAATAAATGAAATTTATAAAAACAATCTACCTACCTACCTTTTTTATTAGATTTTAGAAATATTCTTTACCTATATTTGGCTAATCTTTACAAATTTTAGGTAATTTTCTCCATCAAAATTTTAAAAACCTTAATCAATAAAAGAATTTCAATTATTCAAAATTTCTTTAAATCTCAAATGAATCTAAATTATAATTTTTTGCTATATTCGGATCGAAATTTATTGAAATCTGAAAATACTCATTTGTTAAGGTAATAAATAATACTGAAATAAATTATTTTATTTTACTTTTTTATTAAGAATCTATTTTAGCAGTTTTTTAGCAACCTTTTTTGTCATTTAAAAAAAACTTTATCCGCTCTTTAAATATACAGAATAATACATTGAACTCAAATATGATGGAAATCTGTTTATTAGATGCTCATTATAGTCATTATGTAATATCAAATAGAAATAATTTTAAATAAAAAAAATTCAAATTTTGATCAAATTTTCAAAATTTTAAACAATTTTTCAATTTTTGACATATTTTACACAATTTCGAACAAATTAATTTGACAAATTATACAAAAAAATTTTCAAACTTTTGTCAAATTTTTTTTTAAATGTTAGAATTATGATTAAGATACATTTAGCCAAATTGAATTAACTAATAAGAAATTAACCTTTAAGGAATAAGGAATTTGGGCACTTTTGAGCATGTATTTCAATTGGGTACCGTACCTATCTATTAGTGCTAATTTTCGGTCCTTTAAGAAAATTATCTTGTCATTTTCCTAACCTTCAACAACCATCGGTGCATGGGCCACAAATTCCCCAGTTTTTGAGTTGACATGACAGTGGAGTTCATTCAGTTGAACTTTTTTTGGGATGGACCATTTTTTGAAAAAAAATTTTGAGTCATGAGAATTGGATGACAAGTCCTTATGCATTCCTTCGATGACAAGCAAATCGCCAAATGTTTTGACGGACAATTCCTCGGGCGTGTAGCCCTCAGTATTCAGTCTAATACTGTATTCACCCTCGGTGATGGCCACTTGAGCGGCTCCATCGTCAACTGGGGCCAAAATCAAAGGTGTCATTTTGGACAACTTGGTCGCACAATCTGCCGAGACTTTTTGTTTATTCGAAATAATTTCAACTGTTGTAAATAAGTCCTCCAAAATGTCGTCCATTGTTAAGGGAAAGTAGGTCCCCTCCTCATTTTCGAAAGTTGGTAAGACTCGCATTTTTGCAAAAAAAATTCCTTGAAGATATTTTGCTTGAATTCTGCTAAATAAACAGAAAAAATAGATTACATATATACAAATGACTAGAGTTTTTATTTAGGCTACTATTACTTATACTGGTAGTAATGGGCCAAATACTCAAAAAAATCCCTTAAGGAAAGTGTTTTCCTCAAGAAATTTTAAAAAAAATTTCAAAATGTAGAAATATTTGTAGCTAATCCTAAAAATTGAAATTTCGCTTACAATTGGTAATAATAAGTGAGGTGATTTTCTCAAGCTTACCTTGAACTTTTTTGTAAGATATTTGTAAGGTACTTGATAGATTTTGAAAAATTTTAACTTGCTGATTTCAACGAATGAATTTATATCTGTATTTTGAAATATTTTTTTATAAAAGTTAGAACTTTAAGGTATAGTGCTACAGGTTCAGTTTGAGATCTGCGAATGAATTTGTTTTGGTTGAGGATATACCATAATATATTATTCATATTCATATACCGGGTATGTATATGGAAAAAATCCCGAAACTTCTATTCAGTTCTAGATCGCAAAAGCAAAAGGCCTCTATGCAATGTATCAAGAATAATAATAATACTATACTTTGGTTTAAACATATACTAGTACATACTTTGTATTTATATAGGTACCCTACCTACATATGAGTAATATGATGCAATATGGGTAATTTTCAGTTATTTCTGATTATTTTCACATTTTATGTGATTATTGAATTGATCTAAATTTATTCAAAAAATTACAATTTCATTCTTAAATTACACGTTTCATTACATGCTATAAAAATTATAATATACCCTACCTATCTAGTAACATTTTTGTTTTTTAATTTTTGTAGATTGATAGGGATTTCCTTATCTTGGGCAATTTTATTCTCCAATTTGAGTCTTGGAGCTTCCAAATGAAGTTCACTAGTCCTGGAGTTTACAAGACAATTCATTTGGTCCACTGGGATATATTTTGTACAATTTTGAACAATTTTGACCAACTTAATTTGACAAATTTTAACTATTTTTATCAAAATTTTTAGAATTTTTATACTTATTAAATATTTTTGCACTATTTTGATCAACTTAATTTGACAAATTTTTAAAAAAATGTTATAACAAGATGCATTAGCCTATAATAAATTTGGTTAGTTTTTGGGTACATATTTTAATTATTGGTAGTTACCCAAATGATTTGAGTACTCAACTATTTTTGGGTTTTAGGCACTACCTATCTATTTGTGCAGTAATAAATCTTCGGTCATTTAAGAAAATTATCTTGTCATTTTCTTCAAATCTTAGACAGCCATCATAGGTGCATGGACAACAAGTTCCCCAGTCTTTGAATTGACATGACCGTGGAGTTCTTCAAGTTGAACTTTTTTCGGGATGGTCCATTTTTTGAAAAAAAATCTTGAGTCATGAGAATTGAATGACTTGTCCTTATGCATTCCTTCGATGACAATCAAATCGTCAAAAGTTTTAACGGACAATTCCTCAGGTGTATAGCCCTCGGTATTGAGTCTAATGCTGTAATCATCGTCAGTGATGGCCACTTCAGCTGCTCCATCGTCAACTGGGGCCAAATTCAAATGTGACATTCTGGACAACTTGGTCTCACAACCTTGCGAGACATTTGGTTTATCCGAAAAGATTATAACTGGTGTTAATAAATCCTCCAAAATGTGGTCCAATGTTAAGGGAAAATAAGGCCCGTCGTCCTTTTCAAAAGTTGGTAAGAATCCAGGCATTTTTTGTATAAAAAAATTCTTTCAGAACAATATTTTGTTTGAATTCTGCAAAATAAACAGAAAAATAATTGTAAGTATTTTATGTTAGGCATTAGTACTAACTATTAAAGTATCCGCGGATAAATGAGGAATAAACAAAACTTGTGGGAACTGCATTTTCCGATCGATTATAAGAAAAGCAAAAATTATCAAATCGTTGAAAATATTTATAACTACCTAATTCTAAAAACTTAAAATTTTGCTTACAATTGGTTAATTATAATAAGTGAGGTGATTTTCTCAAGCTTACCTTTACTTTTTTGCAAGATATAGATTTACTTGGCAGATTTTGAAGAAAATGTAAATTGCAGATTTTAACGATTGATTTTATATTTGAAAATTTTTTGACAAAACTTTGTTATAACTTGCTTTGGTAGTAGTGTTACACGTTCGGTTCGAGATTTGTGAATGAATTTGTTTTGGTTGATGATTACCCCTATAAACCTATACATATACTTATAGTAAAAAAAGTCCCGAAACTTCTATTCAGTTTTAGATCGCAAAAGCAAAAGGACCCTATGCAATGTATCAAGAATAATAATACTATATAGGGTATACTGGTTGTTTTTACATACATATATTAAGTACTTTGTATGTATTTATATAGGAACCCTACTACCTACATAATATGATGCAATAAGGGTCTATCCTATCAATCACAAAAGACTGCATTATTTTCAAATATTTCAGATTATTTTCACATTTTGAATAATATGTAAGTATTGATCTAAAAATTTATTCAAAAGATTACAATTTCATTCTTAAATTACACGTTATGTTACATGCTACAATAATTATAATATACCTATCTGAAATTTATATGTATCATGCAAATGTATTATATAAGTAAAAAAATATAAATATTAAAACAGTATATTATTGTACTGTACAGTAATATAATAATAAAGTGTAAGGTAATGATTATGTACATTAAAATTATAAAAAACCTAATAAAATCTTATTATATGTATCTTTAGTAAAAAGGATCCATTTCCAGTTGACATAAATTTAATCAAGGCTAACATTTTATCCATTTCTGTCTCGTAACATTTTAGTTTTTTATTGTGCAGTTTGATAGGGGTTTCCCTGTCTTTGTCACCCCTCATTTGGTCCACTTGGACATATTTTGCACAATTTTGAACAATTTCGACCAACTTAATTTAACAAATTTTGACAAATTTTGACAAATTTTTCAAAATTTAAAAAAAAATTTTCTAAATTTTAACGAATTTTGATCAATTTTAAGCTATTTTAACTTTTTGTCAAATTTGAAAATGTTATAACAAGATGCATTAGCCTATAATAAATTTGGTTACTTTTTGGGTATTTCAATTAGTTACCCAAATGATTTGAGTACTCAACTATTTTTTGGTTTTATAAGAACTACCTATCTACAGTATATTTATGCAGGGATAAATCTTTGGTCCTTAAAGAAATCTTGTCATTTTCTTCACCTCTTAAATCTTAGACAGACATCATAGGTGCATGGACAACAAGTTCCCCAGTCTTTGAGTTGACATGACCGTGGAGTTCATCAAGTTGAACTTTTTTTGGGATTGTCCATTTTTTGAAAAAAAATCTTGAGTCATGAGAATCTGTTGACATGTCCTTATGCATTCCTTCGATGACAAGCAAATCATCGAATGTTTTGACGGACAATTCCTCGGGAGAATAGCCCTCAGTATTCAGCCTAATACTGTATTCATCGTCAGTGATGGCCACTTCAGCCGCCCCATCGTCAACTGGGGCCAAGTTCAAAGGTGACATTCTTGACAACTTGGTCTCACAATCTGCCGAGACTTTTCGTTTATCCGAATCCGAAAGGATTTCAACTGATGTAAATAAATCCTCCAAAACGTGGTCCATTGTTAGAGGAAAGTAGGGCCCCTGGTCCATTTCGTAAGTTGGTAAGATTGGCATTTTTGCAAAATAGAATACTTTCCAGCTAATATTCCTGCAAAATAAACAGAAAAAATTAGATTTTTATGTACCCTACATATACATATTAGTACTTGAGATTATTTAGGTCAAATCCTCAAACAAACATAACTTGAGGAAACTGTTTTTCTCAAGAATTTTTGTAAAATTTTTCAAAATGTAGAAAATATTTTTAATTCTAAAAAATTGAAATTTCGCCTACAATTGGTTATTTACTGGATACCTTGTATATGAGAGGTGACTTTCTCAAGCTTACCTTTACTTTTTTGCAAAGATATAAATGTACTTGGCAGATTTTGAAGAAAATGTAACTTGTAGATTTTAACGATTGAATTTATATTTGAATATTTTTTGGTAAGACTTTGTTAGAACTTTGGTAGTAGTTAGTGTTGCATGTTAGGTTTAAGATATGTGAATGAATTTGTTTTGGTTGATGAATACCCCTATACTATATACATAATACGGATATTGAATATTGAAAAAAGTCCCGAAACTTCTATTCAGTTCTAGATCGCAAAAGCAAAAGGCTCCTATGCAATCAAGAATAATAATAATAGGTACATACTACATATATAATATAAGGCTATATTCCTTGTTAATTCATACACTACCATAATGTATTCGTATTTATATAATAGGTACCCTAACCCTACCTACATACTTAAAGGTTAGAGTCTCATATAAATGACTTAAGATTAAACTGTCCCCCTTTTTGGCTCTTTTTGACCCCCAAATCGTGGTTAAGTTTGGTTAGTTT